>JAWDEX010157242.1:0-12976 GCA_035221805.1 Trichilia hirta | reverse complement strand
AAAGCAAATTTTCAAAAATATATATTTTTAAAATATTAATAATTTATTTTTTACTCATAAAAAAAAAAAAAAACAAAAACAAAAAAACAACACAAGTCTGCAAGAGAATAAATCTGCTTGGAAAGATAAACATGGTGATATCATTCAGTTTACGTTTCATTGAATAACAATTACAAGACAAGCAGTTTCTAACATGATGGTCAATAAAATCATATAAACAAGAGGAAACTCCACGAACTAAAACTATATAAACCATCTAATTGCTTAAAAGCATTAAATAACAATCAAACAGACAATATATTTTCAATGTTTCTTACTATAAAATAAAAGATTTTATGATGTAAGGGCATTACAGGCAGCAGAAACACTCAAATTAGATTAAGCTGCAAAGCGGATACCAAAATTGTTGTTGCACATACAAATTAGGTAACTGGGTGACCAATAATAATGACCCAGGACCGTGGAAATAGTGCGATACTACAACCCAAAAAAACGTTGCTTCTACGCTTCACCCAGTTAAAAGTGAATTCTTCGACTTTTAGTAAATGCAAACACAAAATAAAAGCTTTCAACCAATTCACTTTCCCTCATTTTCACTATAGACATATCCGTGATCAACACCATATATCGAAAGTCAAAAAACACATTGAAAACTCCATCTAATCACAAATAAATTTCCAACTAGACGAAAAGGGGAGGATCATATCTAAATAATTGCGCAAAAAATTATATAGCTTAAAAATATTTTAAAAAATGAAAAAATAGACCTTCTCAAGCTGGTTCATCAGAGATACAAGAAGAGAATTAGTGGTCTTGGTTCGATCGCTCTGTGGAATCCTCAAGCCCCTCTCCATCGCATATAATCGACCTAATAATCAACAAACGCATCAACAACTTCAAAAATGACGTTATATTTTAATTAATAGCAGAGAGAATTAAGCCAATACTAACAGGAAAAACCTAGGTCTAAAAAGAAGCAAACAATTAAAAAAAAAATTGATGAACTTACAATAGTAAGCGACGAGAGGTTCGTGCTTTTGTAATTCATCGGCTCGTTGTAAGTATGGTAACAGCAGTTTTGCTGGCTCGGTTTCGCTCGCCATGTCTGAGCTTAAGCGTTGTTCTGAAGTGAAATAGAGATTCTGATTCTGATCGTTGGGCCGAATGGTTTGCCAAACAAAGAAGAAGATCCAAACGCCGTCATATTGTTGGAGATTTTAAGTTTTTTTTTTTATTCTTCTTCTTTTTTTTCTTTTTTTTTTTTCGCAAGAGGACGTTAGCAAGCTTGGACACGAAGATTTTGAAAGTCACAATTTTCTTATTGGCTTTTTGCTTTCCTTCCGGTGGATTAGGTGGTGTTTTCTCATGACAAATTACTAACATTAAAAATAAATTAATAAAAAATATTATATCTCACTCTCTTATATATATATATATATATAAGCGATCAATATACTTGTTCACATTTCTGACAAAATTAAATCCGTCCAATCATGTAGAACATTGAAAATAGATCTTACATTCAGCTGTCACAACACATACAAATTTTTATTTTTTGTAAATATAACATTTAATTCAAAATTAATAAAACAACTTAATAAGTATAAAAATATAATTGCTATGCTACACAATTGGCATGCATTATCCAATGACGGATGAAGATAATGTGTATTATAATATCTTAGGATTAAGTAAGAGAAATGCTGGACAATTTAAAGTTAATTTTAAAAGGGGGTACAATTGAAAAGAAAGTTCAAGAAAAATTGATACAAACCTCCTCTACTATTTTATTTTCATTTATTTGACAGATCGTTAACGAATTAAAAATATAAAAATATTTAAAATAATTACAATTTAATTTATATTTATTTGAATTGTTATTATATTAACTAATAATTTTAATCAATAAATTATATTAATAAAAAATATTACAATATCTAAAACAATCTTACTTTTAATTTTTTTTATAAAAATATTTATTTGTTCATTAAAATTATTAGCTAACAAAATAACTATAACAATAAACATAAAAATATATTAAAAATCTCTAAAAAAGTTATTTTATTGTTAAATAAAAATAATTTTTCTCATTTTCTCTAAAATAAACAAAATTGTAATTTTTTTTAAGTTGTTTGGTTGGTAATTAGAATTATTACTATAATTCTTTCTAGCTATTTTTAAAAAAATAAAATATTTCTATCTAATATGTAAAATAAAAATATTCTATTTGTATATTAATAATTTTAATAAATAATATAAAAGATAAATATAAAATTATATATTTTAATAATTTTTAATTAGTCAAGAAATAATCAAATAAATACGAATATTATAGAGAAGAGATTTGTGCAAATTTTTATAAACGTTTTCTCTGCATATAATTTTTTCAAATCTCAAGAAAGTTTTTCAAAAAATACACCTTTTAAAAAATATTTCAAATAATTTAAATAGTTAAAATGACATAAATAAACTTAAAAATTGTAAAAAAATTTAAAATATTTATCATTATTACTAAGACTAACACATTATAAAAATCCCGAGCAGCCTGCTTTGTAGGCTTTGCTAAATCTAAACAGTTTTGTATATGATAGTTGTACCAAGCATATTTGCAAACGAACGTTTGCCTGCAGTATTGTCCAACCATCCACAAGTACTTCTGCGATCTATCTCAGTTTATCACAAGCAAGCATGATCTAGAAAACAGATACTAAAAGCCACTTTATAAGTATATATATAACATACACAAGTAAAAACAGTTTATAAGCATATCTCCAGTCACTTCTCTGTGTCTCATGGTCTCTATCCCTACTACAGCGCAGATCTATTAATGACAATCGGAATATCACGAGGGTGTAAAACCTACAAAGTCTCTCTCTTATTATCATGGGGACGTCAGAACTGCGTCAGAACCTGAGACATGGGAGGCAGAATCCTCCTTTGCTATGGCAACATAGTTGACCGGAGCAGCTGGCCTGTTGCCGGTGCTCTCTCTCTTCCCATCTTTAGCAGCAGACCTGCTGCCATTTTGATGAGCATTTAGTGATAACCGTCTGCTTGGAGTTCCATTGGTACCACCATTTGCGCGGGCACCTACAACCTTTTTTGTCCCGACAGGTCGAGCAGGGCTTGGTCTTGAACCAAAAATGGCTTCTTGCTCCGTGTTTTGCTGCTCATGATACTTCTTTGATTCCTATGAAACACACAAGTTATAACCCATTTAGCACTAGAAGGAATGATACAGAATGGTAAGAGGGGAAAATGTAGAAGTTGAAAATGAAAAATTGACAAAAGGAAAAAACGCAATGTAATTCAGGTATTGTCAGACTACTCATTTCAAACTTGGGCATGTGAATTAGACCAACTGATTAATAAAACTCACCCTCATCCTCCGTTTTTCTTCTTCTCTTTCCTGCCTCAACATGGCATATTCATCGAGCATTGCAAGGAGAGGGACACTATCATAAGTGAAAGATAAACCATGATCTTCTTCCCAAGCCCGTGTTTTGGCAACCAAAGTATCAACCAGAGCTAGAAGGAAAGAGAAAAAACTTGTTACTACAAAGAATTAACTGACAACCTTGTACATAAAAATGTGAAGCAGTGGGCTTGGCAGTATCACGATTTTCCCAACACCATGGATATGATTCAATGAACTCATATGCCCATCAACAGTGGAAGCCTATTGTTTGACCTTCAAATAAGGAGGTTCACAAAATTTAGTTCCAATTACATGTACATTTAAATCCACCACCAAATCTCCATTAAAGGTTGATTAGATTCGACAAACTAAATGAGGGGACTTATAAAAATCATTGACAATCTTACCAGTTGACCCCGAAACACATGCTATTCCAATTTCAGTGAACATCAACAGAGTGTTAACCTCAATTGTCATAACAAAGTTTCACTCTTGAGTTTAGTTATACCTGGAATCTTGTTGACCAGAATTCGAGCTTTTTCTGCTCGCTTGAGATTCAAGTGCGCACCTCGACTAGCATTGTACCTGTTTTGATCCTGTTTCAGCGAGTCAACGTCAGCAATGTTAAAAGTTGACGCATCCAAAATTTGAGCATATCACACACACACACAACACAGAGAGAGAGAGAGAGAGAGATTCTAGTTACTCGATTATAGTCTTCAAGCCAACTTTCTTCTTCACAGGCAGACATCCACTTCTCAACCTTGTCCAAAATATCTTTTCTGCTGAGAGCTTCTTCTCTCGATTTTGCTATCTGATTATCCATGTCAGCCAGTAACTCAGCAGGCTCAACATTCCCTGAGTCAATTAGTGCCATAATTTTTTCTCGAGCTGCAACTGGATCTATCTCTATATGAGCACAAGCATATATCTCTTCCAGTTCAGCTTGCTTCCTAAAAGCAATTTCCTTCATTCGGCTTGATTTTAGTTGATCTATCCTTTCAACTTCAACTTCAGCCTAGCAAAGAAAGAACAGGAAATGAATAAACAGCTGCAAAAATTTAATTGGTAATGAGTTTCATGGACATTATTGAATTTGAATACCTGCTCAATCAGATCAAGAGCAAGGGCACCAGGGACCGTAACTTCGTCTACAGAAGCCGATATGTTACAGGTAACATGGTCAAACAACCTCCGTTCATCTGTGGGGGAATCCATCAGATTCCAGAGATCAACCAGCTGAGTAGCTAATTCTTGAAGCTGTCAAAGGGAGATTCAAATACTTAATGTAACTTCATTGAAGCAGAACATGAAGAAATGATATTAATGTAGCAAACCATATAAATAAGTTTCCAAGAGATGGAAATAAACAGCAGCTGAAATGTAGTGAACATGAAATTATTTGAAATGTAGTACTGAGGTGACCACTTTGACAACAAGCTTCATCGTTACCAATCAGGATAAGTTAGAGGCAGATTTTGGCTGCCTTTAGGACTTATAGTTGTCTAGCAGCACCAGCGGCAAAGCATCAAGCAAATTAGATTAGATGTACTCCAACATGAACCAAAACATGCTAAAATATACCTTATGAAGCCTCTGCTTCTTATCTTCTTTCAGTGCCAAAACCATCTTAGCCAGCCTAGCAAGGGTATCATTGCTAATGCTTTTGGATTGCACACCGGTAGTGTCATTTAAGCTAGGATGAACTTCAGTTACGGTACTGAAGAAGTCCATGCCAAGCACAGCACAGAGATCATGCACAGTGCTCACAAATTCAAGGACCTTGTGCAGCCTATCACTCTGCAAATTCAGATAACCAATTATAAACAATCAATTCCACGTAAGTTATTGGATGCAAGAGAAATTATCATCAAGTCAAATTGAGTATTGACTGAAATGAAAAGTTTTACCTTCTCTTTTTGAAGCTCCTGGAGTTGGGCTTGATATTCATCCAACTTCTTCAGGGTTAGGTCAGACTCATCAGCTGCAGGAGCCTGATCACTAAGGCTCAAGTTCCCAGCAATTTCTCCACGTATCTTTTGAATTTGTGACTGCACATTGGAGAATTCCTTTACTCTCTCCTCTTTCTGTTTCGACAGCTGTTCAAGCACTGGTGCTATAGCCGCAAGTTGTTCCTTGATTGTTCCTGAAGCCTTCTCTGGCTGTAACAGAACCAAAGAAATCCATAAGTAACCCAGTTAACTAGATCTTGCAACTCCACTTCTCAAACGTTCCAACCACCAAATATCAGACCAAACTAAGCAATTGCTCACAATTCCAACAATGCCTTTTTCTCCAAGGGCTGATAAAAGACTAGAAAGCTCAACTTGGGCATCTGATAATGCTTGAAGAAGTTGCACCCTTGACTTTGCAGCCTGCGCTACCTTCCTTTTGTACACATCCAAACACTCTTTCTCAATCTGAAGAAGCATCTTGTCCCTTTCCTCATCGCTTTCACCAACTTCATCCCAGATTTCCTACAGAAATCTTGGATCAGTTTATCAGTTATTCCTCTATGCCACAAACAATGAAAACTACTGAAATTAAGAGCAGAACATAAGTTACTTGTAATTTCTGCAGTAAAGAACTGCAAGTGGTTTCTCCAAGGAGAGGGTTTTCAGTATCTGTGATTGCCATTGACGTTGCCACTACAACCTACCCTGTGTCACAATATAAGAAAACACAGACTTTATCTTTCCATTTGGAAAAGACATGGTTTCAAAAATTAAAGATAAACAGCACAAGCAAGAAATGGCAAACCAAATCGATATACCTAGTTGACCAGTAAGTAACAGCAGCTCGCTGGACAAGTAAAACATACACACCTGTTACAATAGACACAGACAGACAATCAACTAGTCAGTAGAAGGTTTAGGAATTGGAATAATTGAAGAGCGTTACAACGAATAGGCTTCAATCAACTTACAAGGATGGAGAACCAACTTATGACTCAATATTTGTAGCCATTCCATTGCTACAGCATTTACATTTTTAAAAAATCCAAAATTTGAAATAAAACAATATTGGTTGTGATTATGATGCATTGCAATATTGACCAAATTGTAACCAAAGAATAAAACCACTCTTCAGTCAGAATCTGAAGCAAGCAATGGCTTACTCGGTATAATCTTTGATCATTTAAAACAGTAGAATAACGTAAAACCCAACGGGCTGAAGGATTAATTCTTCTCTTGTCCCCTATATTCTGAGCAACCAAAAAATCGGTGTTTTGCCCACGTTGTATCGAAAAACAAGCATAGCTTGCTTCAGTTTAACTAAAACAACCAAATCAGTTCACATACTCGTCAACATCAAACTCTTCAACCATCAAAATCCAGCATCTAGAATAAGAATACCCATTTTACGCTAAGCCATAAACTTTAAGTACTACTTCTACACACATTTTCTCATCAATCAAACAAAGCCTTGCACCCCATTTCACTTAGAAACTCACCTCATTAACTCAATCAACTAACCAACTATTACACAAATGGCCCCCAAAACAAGATGTCAACCTCACAAACACCAAACAAAACCACTGTCCCTACACTCAACGACAGTGGGAACAATTAAAGAACCCATCATTTCACATGAAATGTACTAAAATCCCACCTCACGCACCCCACATGAACTCCATCAAGAAACAAAAACAACTTCAAGAAACCCAGATATCTTCTACCGACAAAACAAGACAGCCATAGCCCAAAAACATCTAAAAAAAAAAAGAAGAAGAAAAAGGCTCAGTACTTGTAATGGAAAAAAACCACTTACCAAGATCAGTACTTGTAATTAAGGATTCTGATGTGAAACTCCCTCCCTCCGTGGTTTCAGATCTAAGGCTTTGATTCTGTTTTTTTCTTTTTTCTTTTTTTTCTTTTTTCTCTACTCTGCTTCTTTGGTTTCAGTGTCGGGTGTCGATTGAGAAAGAGAGAGAGAGAGAGAGATACAGAGAGACATGGTGAGTGGGCCCTCTATATACCTCAATATCTTATTGTCCTGAAGATTACTCTTCCTCATTTACCCGTGATTTTACGGTTATCTATGAATATAACACTATCGGTAAAGTTGAATTGACATTTTGTCCCTGTAGGTTGACTCATAGCTTCGTTGTTTTGACTATTAATTTCAATTGCTGGTCTATTGATGTCAATGACTCGTGAATTTTTCTCCACTTCAAATTTATAATCATATTTATAAATTTGAATATTCAAAATAAATTATAAATTTTATAAACATAATTTCCTATAATGGAATCTTAAATAAGAGATATATTAATTAAGTTTACTTGATTATGCTATAATATTAATATGTATCATTTTTTACCATCACTGAAAATAATAATTTGACCTATTAATCAATCCATCATGCTAATTTGGTGCGGGTATTGTTTTGAATTGGATGGATATTTCAATTTTCAAGCCGACTAGATTAAATTTTAAATAATATATAATAAATTATAAATTTTTTATCGTATCAAATTAATAGAAAATATCAAAAAGTTCTCAACATAATATGAATTCACCGATTTCTATTTTTTTTATATAGATATATACTAATTATAAGCTAGCAATGAAAAGGATGAAGTAAAATCAACATTGATATTGTATCAAGTATCATAACATATACTGATATAAAACAATGTCAAAAAGCTATTCGTTAAAAAGGACGTTAAATTTCTACCTATCACATCAATTAATGAGGTCGCAAAGGCTAGTTGGTGAGGCCATTCCGGCTTTCTTATTGTCACATTATAAGGTTTTGATTCATGGGTGATTTGATTAAAAGGATCTCTTTTAGAGTTTATGTTAGCAAGTTTTGATTTTATTTAAAATTTATGTATTTTCTAATCCCTAATTGATTTTATGTCATTAATCATACAAAATAATCACTTGTAATTAAAAATCTACAATATAATAACTATTTTTTTTTTTAAAAATGTCAATTTCAAAAAATAACAAATTAAAAACAAAATTATAACTAACTTATATACAAGTGTTTTTTTTTTGGACGACGAGAAAACTCTTATATTCAGTCATTACTGCGGTGGCCGGTCATACACGGGTCAGACACTCACTCTTATAAGGTATGTGTTCGCAAATTACACAGCACCTGTCTTGAATCAATTAAGATCATGTACAAGGACCACACTGCAGTGGTACCAAGTACATAATAAAACCTCGGCTGTACCAAACTCTTATACTTAAATACACTCTAAGAAGTTCGAATTCAGGATTAGCACAAATGTCCTCCTAAAATGAAACCACTTGATTATACGCAGTGGGTACTATATGCAAGTGTTTTGCAAGATAATAATTTGCATATAAGTATAAGATATATATTTGATAAGATACAAACTTATAGATTTTCTTGTGCAAGATGAATTTGTAAGATAATATGGTACAATATAAAATTACATCTTTCATGTGCATACATTTAATTAATTAAATAATAAATTTGTCTTTTTTAACCTAATTAAATTTTTAAAAAATATATTTTTGTTTAAAATAATCAAAATTCATGACAAGGAAAAGATAAAACTCCCCGCACAATTTCTTCTTGATTTTCATATTTATTATTTTACTATTTGTTACATACAACCTTGCAAATATTAATTTATAACAAAATATTTCTTTAATAACAATATTAATTCAATTTAGGGTCACTTTTGTGAATATTGATACCAACAAAATTTCATAAGAATGCTAGAGTGATTGTGCCCACAAAGCAAAAGATGAGATGCAAAGCTTAGGAAGCAAAAGTCGTGATCATTGCTTGCCAGATGTTAGGTGTCCCGAAGAGGAATCAAAGAGGTCAATATATTAATGCATAAATAAACTAATAAATCATGAGCATGCAAAGTGACGATACTAATTAAAAAGAGGAAGATCAACAAAATTAGGTTTTGTATATTTGCCATTTCATAATTTTTATTGGTTGATTGATTTATTTCTATTCGGTAGTTAGGGTTGCGCATCTAGAGATTTTGCGATGAATTAATAATATGCTTGTTTATTAGATGGTATGGATCCATTGCCACACTTTGTATCTTTCGATAGAACAAGGCAAAGGATATAGTATGGTTGTCATCAGAATACCTTTTGATGACATCAAATGAGTATACTTGCTTCGTTGTCTATAGGGACAAATTTTATAGACTAGGATGGGATACAAGAAATCTATCCAAATCAAAATATAATTATATATGACGATTTATTCCTGTTATATATTAAGATTGTTTTATAAAATTAAGGGTCTTAACTCACTATACATTATTATTATTATTATTATTATTATTATTATTCTAAGACGGAAAATAAGGTGAAAAGATATTAAAATATCATTAAAAAAAATTTTAAAAAAAGGAACAAGGATATAAAGGACTTAAAGTTGATTTATTTTATTTAACATATTAAAATGTTTAATGGTTTTATTATTTGATTGTTTAAGATGATTATTTAATTAATTAAACAAATAAATATTCCGAAAATAGAAACTTTGAAAGAATCGAAATTTGCCAAGCAACTTCCCCAACCCAACATGTACAAAGGATTGATGAAGCCACTATTTACACGAAAATTATTACACAACTGACCAATGGAAACACTTTTGTAGGGTTTGCTTCATGTGGCCTAGACAGAATACATGGAATTTGTTTGGGTGCATTGAACATGCCAAAAGCACTTCACATGCATTTTGTCCTTTCTTGTTCTCTTTAGTTTTTATTATTTGTAGACCAGAGATTAGTATTCAGAAAGCTTATGCATGCCTAATTCCTACACCATAAATTATAAAAAATATAAAATGTTTTGTATAATGTGTATGAGCAGGGAATTAATTCCTACACATACCCATGGGCTGGAAATGTTTACACCATATGAGGAAGCAAACTTCATTTTGATGAACCAGCCTTTCAAAAAGCCCAATCAGCCCACTTTTGAATGGCGGAAATTAGCCGTATTCGTATCAAGCGATTTTTCTAGAAACCACTTTTGACAAAACATTCTTTCACAGCAATTGGTATACAGAATTCTAGCCTCTACAATGCAAAATTCGGTAGATGAGCATTACTGTTCCAATGCAACGCCTACCTAGCTCCTGCAAAACATACAGAAACTCTAGCTTATGTCGTATGTCTCTCTTTCTCATCTGGTTATGTACTGAATTTCTGCTTGTTCTCTTAACCATTCACGAACTTTAGCTCCTTCTAGTATGTCTTGCACCTATATAAATTCCAGAAGAAAGTAAACACACATGAATTATTGTTCTGCATTGTTTCGTAAAAGATCGACCTTGTATAAGAAAACAAAGGTCATATTATCCTAACCTTCTTTTTTACACGGTCCTCACCATATTCTTGCTTCTGTCATTTGAATTCAGTAATGGAGTTTTCAACTCCTTTGATCACGTCCTCGCTTGAAAACTACAGCAAAGTTCAATACATTTACCTATAGTTCCATAAGGAGTCAACAGAGTAAATTTTTATGAGGGCCTTCGGAAGTTAGCGATTGATATGTACCTGCAAATTTTCACGTTTAAAGATATCTCCAACAGCTAGGTTCTGTTTTATCACGCTGCTTATGTTCTCCCTCTGGTTTTTCAGATACTCATTTACTGCTTTCGGACTAGAAAAAGCAGCCAATTGCTATTCATTCAATTTCATATTTGCCTACAGTGACAAAATACTGGCATGAGAACTGGTTCCGTTCATTCACATAGATATTTGTAAAACTAAATTATGAAATTATGGTTAATCTTTTGTGGATCTTATGCCATCAAAATGGGTTTACAAAGGACCCTTAACAAGAAACAGTGAGTACTGACCTGCATCTGCAGAATTTGGGATCCGCAAAGCTGCCTACCTTGTTCGTCAAACAATGATTGAGGAATATCAATTTCCACTATCCGATATCGGCACGCATCATGACAAAAGTAAATGAGTTATGACAGCACTTTTCTTTGATGAGAATCTTTCCATAAAAGTGCAAAGGCATTGAGCAGCTGTACGATGTCAATGTCCAATTAAAGGAAGCACCAATCAAGGACCTTATGATATGAATCCAATTTAAATATGGTGACTTCAGTACATAAAATAACCTGGCAAAACTGGTCTATAATTGCATTATCGGTAGCTTGTTCTTTAGCAGCTTGCTCCACTTTTTGACACTTGTGTAATAATGTTTCCTTGACCTGCAGATTCATGTACCAGAAATATCAATGGCAGAATCCAATTATAAGTTTTCAAACCAGACTATCTTGATAGTTTAAACCCAATGTTCACATGCTCCAGGGAGGTGCATCTAGCTTATCAGCAAGTGAATCATCCAGTGCTAGTAAATCTCTATAAAACAGTTCTTTGCATTCAACATGAAAATAAAATTGAAATTATCAGAGGAAGTAAACTTCATTTCAGTGATCCTTTAGACTGCCAAAAAGTAGTCCACCAACATATTCCAAATTGATGACCTTGATTCAAAGTTGTAGACACTAACTGGCAAAAACATTACTTGCACATATTCTAATCATATCTTCAATTTCTTTAATCTTATTTTCAATAAATGAAAGAAACTCATTACAATGGTCAACTAATCTTTTAGGTCACAATATCAATGATAGTAAATTTTTACAAAACATGAAGAAACTCACAGTAAATTCAGCTTGAACATCACGAAGATGTTCTTGTCTCCATGATTCAGGAAATGTGATGAGAAAGGACTTTGTTTCACCTCGTTGAATTCCAATTATTACTTCAAGAAAACAAGAAAGTACTTTAGCCCCAACTTCTATATTTTGCATCAAAATGAAACCCTACAAAAGGGATGGCTGAAGAATTAATTTTTATTAATTGTTATGGACTTATATTTTGTTAGATTTTGAGTATTTTTGAATAATTCTAATGTATATTTGCTATTTTTGTAGCTCAAAGATGAATTTTCAAGTTTTATCCTAGTTGGTGACTACTAATAAATTATGCGCAATATCTGAAAATCTAGATATAACTTTTCTTGTAAATATCGAAATTAAGAAATTCAAGTTGCATTGGAAAGCTAACTTAAAGAAAAAAAAATTTCATGAAGAAACCATTTGCATTTTAGTCATTTGAAGGGTCAAAATAGATCACAAAATAGAGCTATTGCAGAGAGTCAAAGAGAGCTTGAAAGCCTAAGTTTGCATTACGGACAAAGAGGGCAGCGCCCCAGCGCCACCTGGACAGCGCCCCTACACCATCTTTGCTAAAAAAAAAATTCTAGTTTGGCTAAGAATACAATGCCTCAGCACTCGACTGTTATAACCCGATTTTATCCTCTGTAAATTTTGTAAATTTATTTATGCTTATTATTGTTTATTGCAAATTTTTCTTTTGTAAAAATTCTATCTCATGTAATATTTTTTATACTTTTATCTTTTTATTTAAGACATTAAAATAATGCCTTATATTAAATGAGGTAAGGATAGTTGATGTTAAATGATGTTAGAATTATTATGTTATAGTATATTTATTGTATTGTAAAAAAGAAGCAAGCGTCCGACTTCTGTATGGATGGCTGAGTAAGGGGTCAT
>JAWDEX010157208.1:0-19759 GCA_035221805.1 Trichilia hirta | reverse complement strand
GTTTCAGAAGGTTCTGCTGATTTTATCAAAGAATTAGATTTCTTTCCTCTTTTCTTGGTAGTGTGTTCCGACTTATCTTCTGCACCTCCTACTTTATTCCCAGCAGGACTATCAGGTCCTGCAATACTCAATGTATCAACACTTTTGGACTGATCAGGAATGTTACCATGCTCTTGCTTCTTCAACAGAGTAGAATCTGCCAGAGAGTCATCTTCTCCAGTCTGAGTGATACCATTGTTCACAACTGATATGGGAGATCCATCATTAGCAGGATCAAATTGTTCAGTTGAAGCTGCTTCTGCTTCTGCTTCAGCTGCAATCTCCTTATCCACCTGATAATAATGATAACCATTTCCAGTTCAGCAATGGCCAAAAATAAAAAGAAAAGAAAAGAAAATGATGAATTACATAAAAGCATAGGTGATTGAGAGATTAATTAACAGACAGAACAATAAATGATTAAAAAAGAAAGACCATGTACCTGAGGTCCCTCATTCAATGGATCCTCAGCCAACTTGCTCTCATTCTCATCAGTCTGCAGAAAATAATGAATAGTACAGTAAGAAAACGAAAGTCAAGCTTAAATCCCTTATTGAGAAGAAAATACAAACCAATGTCAGCTAATGACTTCACTCAAGGTGACTACATATGCAAAAAGTTGGGTTCTTTCATCACCCACCAACACAGCAATAGATGACAGTAGAATCCATTGGAAACAATTCTTTAGTTACCACAAAGGATGACCTCTTGTGACTGATGAGAAGTTTACCGTACGTTCATTGGTAACATGGACGTCATTATGCTCAGCATCACCAGATGCCTCCTGGTATATAGAAGCAACTACTTCACTGTAATCATCCAATGATACACCCAAGGATCTTACTGCTTGCAACAAGTATGGTTTAACCTTGGCAGCACAGCTCATAAGTACTTTCTCCCCCAACTTCCGAGCAATAGGCAGAACTTCCTGAAAATTATTAAAATTATATATCATGAAAACAGCAGAGGAGACTATAGAAAGCAAATGATCCCCAAAAAAATAACTGACCTCATTGTTCTTTTCCACAGAAGCTAAGATTGGGGATAGGAGCTCTAGAGGTATATCTTCACTTTCTTCCAAGACTAGATTCATAATTATCTCCATGGACGAAAAGACATTCTCGGGGTGATCATTCCTTCAAAAAGAAAAAAAGAAAAAAAAGAAACCAATCAGAATTTGTATTTCAAACTGGGAACTGTTATTCCCCATTGTTCACCATTTGCAAATATTGCTTTGATAAATTAAAGAAAAAAGGAGAAACAACACAACCAAATTAGCTTTTTGCAAGGGGAAAATGCATCAATCAACCAGCAAACAACAGCAAGGATAAACAAGTCAGGGAAGCAAAGGCATTTGATCGTACCTTATTGTCTTGAAAAAATGCCGGAACATCTCCACGATCAATGCATCACATTCCAGATCCAACATAACTACACAGGATCGAACCTTGGCAACAGTTTCAAGAATTGAAGTTCTCTTAGCATATGATCGACTTGACTTGTCAGACAGATTTTCAAACGATGATACAATCAGCTGAAAGATTTCCTGCAAACACCCAAAACAGAAAAAAAATATACTTATGAATGATAAAGCCAAAAAGGATATGTAAAAGAACAATACAAAAATAGACAGAATCTAAACATGCAAAGATTGTACCTACCTTCATCTGGTCATCATCATAAGGAGCATCAGGTGCAGTTATTCTAGTTATCTCACTGATGCATGAGGCAACTGCAACTTTCACATCAATATTGGAATGCCTGAAAAGTTTATCAGCGACTAATGCTCTCTGCGATGAAGAAAGTGCAGTTTGCATTGTTTTGGAGGGTGATTGTTCCACCCTCGACAGACAAGTCTCGACTTGCTACACTCGGCATGGGAAGGACAGGCAGAGATTTATGCAAATGAAAATCAATAAAATGACCAAAATTTACCATTAAAACAAAACAATAAAAGAAAAAATAAAGCCATTCACAAGCTCTCATAATGGCATTACCAAAAAATGAGATAGAATCAGAAATGGGAAGTGACCACCACACACAATATAAAGGACATGAAAGGAAAAGAAGCTCCTCTAGCATCATTTTTGGAATACTGAAATATAAAGGAAATTGTATATTTACATTTAAGCCTCTAGTGTAATAAAAGCACATAGATCAAAATAATAATTGCAATCAACCCTTTCTAGTAAAGTGTTAATAAAAAACACACAGACCACTTCACCTATATTACCTCCAAGATAAAAAAGGAAAAGTAAAATATGGAAAAATGCAGCAATAAGAAATTAAATATCTCCTCTTCTCTGACAGTATGATTTTCTATAAGCTGGAAGGTGCCGATTTAAAAAACTACCTCGTCACCAGACAGAGATATCCTACGTCATCTGCGTTTGTTAATTAATTATGCAAACATAAAGGATAATCTGACTTAACAGCTTTCAACCCATAAATCAATGTAAACAGTGATATATAAAGGGTTCTGTTTAATGCAAAATCCAAATCATTTCCCCGCGTAGAGAGTAAAAACTCGTTCATGAACTCCTAATTTAAAATTGTGCACAAACAAACGCAGAAGAAGGCTTTGAAATAAAATTTCAAAGCCAACTTTCCCAACGACAAATAACAAATGTGATAACATCAACAAGGAAACGCGCAACGTAAAACAAAGACGCACACCTCCTTTACCCAAAATATACATTTCAGACACATTTAACGACGCCACTGAGTTCGCGTATCTCAATTAAACAAACCTCAATAAATACGCGAAAACAAAACATTCACGTATATGCATGCGTGACTGCCATTAAACACTCACTGCTGTGTGTTAAGCTCGTTCAACTGAAACAAATCAGTAAAAAAAAAAAAAAAAAAAGGGAAACAGCAACAAATCACGAGAACAGCGTACAACTTACAACCATAATCTTCAAAACACTAAATATATCATAATCCATTTCAGAAATGACAAATAAAATTCTAAAACAAAAAATAAAAAACAACACATGACATTAAATTTTAAAAATACAGAAACAACTAAATAAAGTAAAGCTTACATCAAGGAGAGAAAGAAGTGCATCGACGGAAGCCGGAGGTTCCAGAAGCATATCACCAACGTGCGCCAGCTGTTGCTCGAGCTCTCTATCAGAAGCCATAATTTCTCTCTGTACAAATATCTACAGATCTTTCGATATCCGACACTGAAACTTCGATTTCACACCATTGAGTACCTGAAACACAAATAGAAAACGAAGAATCGAATATTCGAGAACGATAATCGGACGGGAGATGAACGGAATGTGAAGAGAGAGAAGGTTAGGGTTTTTTTTTAAGACAGAGAGTGAGAGAAACTGAGCGTATAATTTTTTTTTTTTTTTTTTTTAATTTCGTTAGATAGACAAAACATTTTGAGAATGTTAAAATATTTATAAATATATGAAAAAAAATAATTGATTTGGTTTTTTCTTTCTTCGCTTTTTGAAGGGCGCTTTCGTAAACGTGAAAATTTTTATTTCGTGCTCCTTGAAGGAGCATCCAACGAAGCTCGGGCTCGGATTCCGCCGTGTTTATGAGTTGGAGTTAAATGTATGATTTGAAATCCGCCTTCGGGTTTTCGGCTGTAGGGCCCACGTTGACGTACACTGTGCGTCTTGATCAGTCGGATTTTTGAGAGGACCGTGTAATTGCCATGTTGCTGTGCTTGTTTCCTTTCCTATTTTTGAGAGGGCTATTTAATATTTATGAAATAAAAATTCGGTAATTCAAGTATCAATTCGTTATTTTTTATTTTTTTATTTTTTCATGCAATTTTCTGATAAATATTAATTAATCGTATAACAAAATAATTAATACAGGAGTTGTAAATTATACATTTTTTAAATATATAATTTATACATATGCCACTCTTTTGTGCAAAATACTAAGTTTTACATTAAAAAAATAAATGTAGTAATTATTTACAAAATTTAGTGAGAAAACTCAATAAATTGTATAGATACAATAGTTGGACGATAAATTATTTCTTGTAAAAAATAATTAATAAAAATTGTAAATTTAAATGAATCTAATAAAATATTTTGTTAAATATTGAGATTTATATGTAGATTCAAGATCAATTAGTATTAGGGAGTGATATTTACTAAAGATAGCGTGTAAATACGGATGGAAAGTCGATTTTTGTGGTAGAAGAAGATATTATTTTATTAAATGTGTAACTCATAAAATTAATACCAAATTATTTAAGATCGAGTCAATAATTGATTGATGACTTTTAAATACTAAGTTGGATAGGTTCTAAAAACATTGACATTGTTAATTACCCTTTAAATAAGCGTGTTCTTGCAAATGTCACGTTTATTTCCTTGAATGAAAAATATCCTGTCCTACGGTATGTATATATGGAAAGATACTAATCATGAAATTTTTGCGTAGAATATATTTATCAAATATGTGTATTAATAAATGATTTACATTTTTAATATAATTATATTTATTTATTATTGTATATTTACTTAATTAAACATTTTATTAAACAAAAAATATATTAATGTACAATGTGACATTTCGTACAAGCAATATTAAAAATACAAAATATTTATCAATTTATTAAATAAAAAATGATACATCACTGTAAAATAATTACAGAATGGCTTGGATTATTTGCTATTATTAATTACATTAATTTTTATGTTATCATGTTGTTTCACATAAAAAAAATTATATATGTAATATTAACATCAAAAAAGAATAATGATAACAATGACAACATAACATTTATTTATTATGTATCTAATATTCATACTAAAAAAAGTATAGTAATAATGTGACATTTATTTTTAACTCTAAAACTTCAGTTGGATAAGACCATCATCTAGGGGGGGATATACATAGTTTAAACATATAATAAGTGAATTTGCGTATATTTATTAAATAATAAATTTGATAAATTTAAAATTATTTATTATATTAGTTTACTTGATACCACTTTATTTAAAATATATTTTTAAAATAAAGATTTTATGATAAATTATAATACTCTTCACTTAAATGATTTTTTCCTTAACAAATTTTAATCAAATGTCCGTCAACTCTCCTGTCAAGGATCTAACAAGGCTCCAGTTAAAAACTTTTAAGAGCGCTTAAAATTATTGTTTGTAATTAATATTTGTGGACTTGATTTTGTTAACCAAGTTACAGTACGCGATAGACACTGACCTAAAAAATGATAATTGATAAATTCCAATTTGATATTAAAAAATATTCTATAATTGGTATTTTTTTCCTTTCGCCTTCTATTTTAAATGCAATAATTTTATTATATTTCTTAAATAAACGCTTAAAAATAAAATTATTATCATATTTATTGTTGAAAAAAACTAAATTTCTTGAATTTTATCAATTAAATCTTTTAACCATCATTAAGCTAAGTTAATTTTATAAAATTACCATGATATTTGTGTATTTGTAATATATGTTCGCTATTTTTCATAAATCTTATTTCATCCGACATAATTTATTTTTTAATAAAATTAAATTAGTATTATGGTAACTTACAAATAATTTTTTATAAATTTTAAAGTTATTTTATTTAAATTTAGATTGATATAAAATAATTTGCACGTTTGGACTATAATTTAAAATTTTCCTATTATCTCAAGAAACCAACTAGTTATTATATATTATTTTAAAAGTCTGTATACGTAATAAATTTATTTATTTATTTTAAAATTAATTTTAATACGTGAATAAGTAGCCCCATCACAAATTTTCTAGCTCCGCCATTCTCCCTCCCTATAAGTGAAACTCTCTTCTTTTGAATTTTTAATTTAATTTTAAACAAAAATTTTTATTATTAAATTTATACAATCATATGTTAAATTATTAAACTATACTATTATAATTTTGTATAAATACATATATACACATATATCCGCGAATACAAATAGCATCTCACAAAGTTTTTCCACATAATAATAAGCATCAGCTATCCTATTTTTCTGATTTGACGCAAAATTAAAGCATGAACTACCTTATTTTCCAATTAACATCGTTCGGCAAACTTAGCTCGACGACCATATTAACCCATAGTGTAAGACGGCGTTGGTAAATTGATCACAGTGCTCTTGATTTTCGTCATCATATTGATACTGTTTATGACACCCTGGGAACCAATTCCGCTATCCTTGAGACCCTGGCACAATTTGCAATGGTTAATATAGCTCATAACACTCGGATTCAACATTTGAGGTAGAACGACTGAAAATTATGGTAAATTTAACCTGGAAAGGAAAATGATCGGGTCCTCGAGCCGGTGCTGAATTGATCTGAATGGTTCCTGTTTCCATGGCATCGCTGATTAAAATCGCCTTGTTTATATCCCTTGTAAACACACATCCCTGCAATTACAGAGCAGACTAAACATAACGACCTTCGAAATGGAATCTTTTTTGCAAATGGAATAGCAGAAATTGGAGAATGTTATACCTGAAGACCAAGATTGCTAGCATTGCAGTGGTGGATTCCTTCTTCGGGGGAGTTTATCCTGATAACCGGTACCACAGGACCGAATGGTTCCTCCCAAGCTATCCGCATGTCAGGAAGAACATGATCTAGCAACAGAGGCCAAATGAGGTTGCCTTCCCTCTTGTAATCCTGGCAGAATGTAGCTCCTTTCTTCTTGGCATCCATTACTAATCCTTCAATAAAGTTAGCAGAAGATTCTGTAACAACTGGGGTGATATCACAATCATCCTCAGGAGGGCCAACCGTCAGCTTAGCTACTTTAGCTTTAACTTTCTCAACAAGCGTGTCAGCGATAGATTCCATGACTAAGACAACCTTCACAGCTGTGCACCTTTGACCACTGGCATCAATGATAATGCAAATTTATCAGGCATAACTAGCTAGTACTACAACTTCAGCCAAGTGGATACAAGAAAGTGGCAATAATAGAGTTGTAACTTCACTACAATAGATGGCAATCAATAGGATTTTAACACTATTCACCTATAAGAAAAACCTCCTTTAACAATGTTGACTGCGACCAAATCCAAATCAGCATCTTCAAGAACAATGCAGGCATCTTTTCCGCCAAGTTCCATCTGAAGAGGAATCATGCTAGCCTTCTTTGAGATAGCAATTCCGGTATCTCCACCTGTGAAGCTGAACACAAATGCTTATTTGTGAATGATCAAAATGTAACTAACTTTGAGATCTCAAAACTAATTGCTCACAGTTACCTAATACAGTTCACACCAGGATGCATGGTAAGGAAATCACCAATCTCGGAACCTTTTCCTGTGACACAGCTAATTAGACCTATAGGAAAATTGGCCAAATGAAAGCAATGTACCATGTGAAGTGCAGCTACAGCACCCTGCACAGCAATAAATTGTTACCACTACAATGGCCTGAACTCTAAAATCACCCACAAGGATGTACATTCCGATGGAACGTTACTCATATATACCTGCGTTGGAGGCTTCAGCACTAAAGAATTTCCAGCAATAAGTGCTGGAGCAATTTTTGAAACAGCAAGATTAACAGGATAATTGAACGGTGGAATAGCTAAAACCACCCCCAAAGGTATCTGCAGCAGGTTCAAATCCAAATAAATAATCTACTAACAACATCCATTAAAATTACGTACAGATTAATTTTGATCAATGTCAAACCTAAAGCTCGTGGCAAAAGAAATTTGTCTATTCTATGTGTCTAAGACCAATGGAATCAACAACAACAACAACAAAAGTGCTATCACTATGTGATATTGTTGTACCACTGTTGCTGAAATTCTAAAAGCCATACGCGGTATCAAATATTTCAAATTCTCATTTATATCCATGAGTGTGCACTCATATGTGCATACACATACTGAACACAAAATGCCGTCAATGATACTTATCAATTTAACTCCATTATCTCATTATCTGGCATAAGAATTGCTGCCATTCCTTCACCTTTAGCATTTGTTGACTAGAAAGAGCAAGCTATCCTAAACTTGCGTTGTTATTTAAGAGTTGCAAGGAATATAACATAGTCTCTGGTCAATGATTCCAAGGATATTCCTTCCATGTAATAATATTCCCCATAGAAAATAGTGAAAAGACCTTCGATTCTGTAAAAGCTACATTTGATGACAAAATCAACTAACTGAAATGCCACTCAAGACCTACGACAGATACACTTTGCCCAAATACATTTTCAGAGAGAAGCAGCGACTATACCTTTGAAGTGAGGCAATATTTGGTCCTTTCATTTCCAGGGAAACTATCAGAGACCAGAAATTTCCCTTCCCCAAGAATTCTAATCCCTTCCTCAGCACAGTATGACAACAAATCACCAGATCTCACAACCTAAGTCAAAAGGAAAAATGAAATAAACAAATAAATAATCAACACAACATTCACAGTGAGTTTGATAAATATTCGAAGATAAAACTTCAGGCGTTCTACTTACTTCAGTGACTGCATCCTTAGCAGGTTTGGCAATCTCTTTAACAAGACATTCTCCAATGGGGCCTTTCTGCTCTTTCAAGATTGCAGCTGCCTTGTGAAGCAATTCTGCTCTTTTCCACAGTGGGGTCTTCGCCCATAATTTCTGCGCTGTTTTTGCCGTTTCTATGATCTTGTTCACCTCTTCTTGAGTACAGGCTGCCAAATTTTCCAAAACCCAGTTACAAAATCATCGTGCAAAACCAGAAATCTGTAGAAATAAACATTAATACCTTGAACTCTGAATTGGGTTTGTCTAGTAGTGGGATTAATGATCGGCACTGATTTTTCCGAAGACGATTTTCTCCATTCATTCTCAGAGTAGAATTTGTACACACCATTTTCATCGATGATTTCTTTAAACACTCCAGTTCCGGCCATTTTTCTTCTCTCCCTTTTGCTCTTTGCTTTGCCTTGGATAGCTGTGCATTTTAATGGGAAGAGATAGCGAAGGAGCGACGATTCGTTCTGGCATAACGCCACGTAGATGATGCTTGTGAAATTTGGCGCCAACGTGGGCCCGGTATACTTCTAGGAGTTTTGAGGCGTACACAAATTTATAGTTTCTCCGCTACCCGAAAGTTGTTTGGAATTTTGCTTTTCCGTCGAAATGTCCTGAAATTCTCGCGTAAATTTTATTCCAGATAACATATTCATTTTTTTTTTAATATTATAATAAATAATTTGAGATAATAACTTTTGAAATTTTAGATTATTAATTAGCATAAAAAATAGATAAATTGAATTTTTACTTCTTTATTTATTTTTTCATTATAATATTGTATTTTTTGGTTAAAAATTAAATGTACCTTTTTTAAGACTAGAATTGATGATTTTTAATTTCTTTTTAAATATTTCAAGCTCATTTAATATTAAGAACAACATTGAGGGGTAAGATGATTTTTCACCAAAAACATTGACCTTGAGTTGTCCATCCAGTTTCTGGGAAGAGAGTATTCCATCCAATAAACTTCCACCATGTCAACTTCAATCCACGTGTAACTTCCCTATTCGCATAAACCAGGTCATTCAAGATGTACACCATTTTCGCCCTTCCTACCCTCAAAAACGAAATTCGCAGCTCCACTAAATTGCTCGATCCAGAAACCCTAACTGACAAACCACCAAATTCTCTCGCTCTTCTTCGCTGAACTCTGGATACAACTTCAGATCGCACCGTGGCTCCGTCAGTGCCACCGCGATCCCTCACACAAAGAAGAAAACCGTCGTCGGCTGAAAGCGTTCAACGTAAAGATTCATTGCGAGCTTCGCAATCACGAGTAGAAAACAACTTACCGTTTTGGCAACAGAACTGGTTCTTAGGTTTTCTATTCTTCATGTCAATGGCATTCTTCGCTCTTGCCATCTTTCTATTCCTCGGCCTCAATCTTGATGAATCGTCTCCTTCATCAGCTTCCGCCGCTTCTTCTGAAGCCGTCGAGGTATGAATTCTACATTTCAATACTGATTTCATCGCTTATTACGGAAACAGAAATGATAAATTGAGCTTGTTTGTAACGTTTCACAAATATGAGAAATTGAATTTTGCATTTCTGCTTTGGAGCGTTCATCTGTAGTTCTTTGAAAATTTGATTGCGAAACGAGAAGTTGAATGAAGCCTTAGATTACTTCATTTACTAAAATTTTCATATATTAGGACTCAATAAGTATTAAAATGATATAGTTAAATTATTATAATAATATTTTGAAATCTGACACTCTTTATGATTTTGCTCCAACAGATTACTTACGGAACAGTTCTTAAGTTGATGCATGAGAAGACCAAATTTCGGCTGCATTCACATGATGTACCGTATGGCTCTGGCAGTGGGCAGCAATCAGTCACAGGTTTTCCAAATGTTGATGACTCCAATAGCTATTGGGTACTACTCTCCTGTACTCAAAATTACTTGTCATGTTTCTTATCTGTTCTTTTTTTTTTCGTCTTTTATATGGAAAAGATCAACATATTTAAAAAGATGACACTATTATTTGGAAAATGAAGAACCTATTGTTCGACATTATAGAGTGTGTGCTACGATATTAAAGCCCTGCTTGCATGCCTTAAATTTCCTCAAATCAGCTGATTTAGGAAACTATCTGTTGTCATGGGAACATTTTAAACCATCGTTTCTTTTTCTTTGTTTTGGTTTCTTCATTGTAGCCAATAACAATTTGTGTATTTTTGCTGGTCACACCTTAGTTTCTTCTTAGATTTTATTTGATTATTTTCTAGTTGTAGACATATACTGTAAGTATAAAGTCAATGACTTGATTCTATATTGATGAAAATGTTGTTGCCGTTATGCCTTTGACATGGAATACAACTGAGAATATTTTGTCTTTTGATATGAAATGAGGTTTTCTTTTGCAGATTGTTAGGCCTACTCCAGAGACAGCAGCCAAACAAAGTGACAGCATCAAGAGTGGGACAATCATCCGCCTGCAGCATATGAGAACTAGAAAATGGTTGCACAGCCATTTGCATGCATCCCCAATCACAGGCAACCTTGAGGTTAGTACTGGTTTTTTCACTTTTTCTCCTGTCTTCTTAGCTCTTTCTGTGGTACAAAAGTGCCAAATAACTTAACTTCTATTTTGTCGCTAGGTGGGGATGAGAACCATGTTAAAAGTACATATCAAATTGATTGTAAATGGAATTGATTGACAGGACACTTGTGATATTATTTTTGGCTGAACTACGAGTTTGCATTTATTGTCCTTTTTATTTTACAGTTTCTAGATCCATGTTTACTGAGCTCACTGTGCCATGTTGTAGGTTAGCTGTTTTGGAGGCGAGCATGAATCTGACACCGGTGATTATTGGAAGTGATACCTCGCACATACTCTATTTCAATTTGTATCAACCTGCTGTGGTCTTCCATGGACTGATGCCTCGTGTTTTGGGAAATTTCTGTTAGGCTTATGATTGAAGGGAGTGGGAAGACTTGGAAACAAGATCAAAGGATTCGGCTTCAACATGTTGACACAGGTGCCTATTTACATAGTCATGACAAGAAATACCAGCGGATAGCAGGCGGGCAGCAAGAGGTGAGACCCATTTACTCAAATAGTGATGCAAAATGAATCTGAATTGTAATCCATCTAGGATATTGATTTTCAGTTGCTATTTAACCATCTCTGTGCTTTATTAGGTGTGTGGTTTCAGAGAAAAGCGTGCTGATAGTGTGTGGTTAGCTGCTGAAGGTGTATACCTCCCAGTTACTGAAGGAAAGTAGATTTGGTTACTCCATGAGAGTTACCCTGTAAAAACAGGTACATGGGTTTTGGATTTGTTGGTGGCTGGTGCCTGTTCTTAAATTAGCTATAGATGATCCGTACAATAAGGAAGCAAACCTTTTTTCAGAATATGACATTCTGTCTTAGATGTTATCTGATGCCTATTGTACCTTCAGATTCCCAGTAATTTTAACTTTACATTTATTGGTATAAAGAAAGTGAATTATTGGGAAAATCTTCAACTTAAGCATATTCCTTCCATCTCCATAACCTTTTTCCATTATTGAAATGCGTTCATGAATTTGTGTAATTTCCGTAACTCTCATTAGAAATATCAAGGTTGTGGCCTTTCTGGGGAAAAATGAAAGAAAGGTGTCTTCGAGTTGGGTGTATTGTGATCCAGAGTCCTTTTTGCTTTCTATTATTCATATACTTTATTCGTTCTTTATATTTTTCTTCCTTTTATCATTCCGTTTACTTTTATCTTTATTCTAACTTATCTCTTTCCTTTTTCTAAATCGACTTTCATGGATACCACAAAAAATTGAAAACTATCGTGCAGCATATGCATGGTGCTTTGTTACATCCTAAGGGCATGTTTGGGATTGAGTCCCTACCATTGTCGGATGAAGCTTAAAAATGTAAGTTAAAACAAACCACTAAAAGTTGGAATTATTGAACATATTTTCTTACCACTTGGCAAGTATCAATCGTGTTTTAAATATCTGGTCTCAAAATTTGGGTAGGTGTATTTATAAAAAATCAAATATGGATTGAAAATTTTGTAAGGTTATGTCATCTAAGAAGGAAAAGAAAACCAAATGAATAATAGGGACAAGCGTTTTGTGTTGGTAATTTTATATGTTTTTTGTAGTCCAGAATTATTGGGCTTTGAATTGTCCTATTATTTACCCTCAAAGTAATCAATTTAAGGACATTTCTGTTTCGTATCTAAGTGTAGCCCAGCGACAATGCCTTGATGGATCTAAACGAAAAACTTTCATTTGTTTGGTAGTGTGTTTGTGGGGAAAGAGTGTGAAATGCTGTGCTACTATTTACATAATTGTTTTGAGTCGGTTTTTCCACCGCCGCAATACCAACGTTTGTGAAAATGACCGATGATGAAAGCTCTTGACAAAATAATGGGTTGTTAAAGGCCCTGGAATAGAGGAAACATAAACATTTAATATGTATAATTCTTCTACAAATATTGCTAAAGCAACTCATTCATACAAATTAATGTTTTGCATCAGAGTTTCTACTTATGATCCTCTTGATTGTTTTATGAGTTTTTGAAATTGTAAATTTGATTTTAGATCTCACTTTAAAGTCTAAAGAGTCTGGTTACAGTCTAGGTTTTGGGATTTCCTTTTCCAATATGTTTTAAGTTTACCAAATAATATGGGCCTCAAGGAGAAGGAGGCAGCCATAATCAACGTCACTGTCTCCTTTACCAGCTACTACGATATTTCTACAAATCTTGTGTGAGTTTAAGTGCGAGAACTGTGAGCTATCCTTCACCTACTCCTCCCCATGTGTGTAGCGTTTATGGACTTAGATATTTGATTTTTATTACAGGATACTACAACTGACTGAGTTAGGAATCACATTCGCTTGTCGGCGGACAGGGAGGGATTTTTGTTCACATTAATCTTCCATCGTTAGGAGGGAAATAATAATATCAAATAAAATAAAATAATGTTATATAGGTAACATCTTTGTCAGTGCGTAGGGACGCTATACACTTACAGGAACATAGAAATCTTTCAATCTTGTAATTTTTTCATAATAATTTCGAATTTATAGATTTTATATGAATGATTGAAGGTATCACACTATCAGAATTCAGAAACATAAATGTTCTCCCCTCCGATCTATTTTTTTCCGAAGCATCATTTTCTCACGATACCCTTTTTCTTCCAATGTTTTAAAGGCTGTCAATTTTTGGTTAAATTGCCACGAACAACGAAGAAAGGCATTATGGTGTTGGTTACTTCTCAGAAACGGGAAACTTAAAATTTGTGATCACTCAAGAAACAAGAAAAATAATCAATTATTGCTATCTTCTTGTCAAAAGCAATTGGATGAGTTGTTTAATAAATACTGAAAGAAATGCTACAATATAAATCTTATCAAAATCAATCTTGCAAACTCGGTTTCAGATCAGATTTCACGTGTAAACTTATTTGAGTTTTCACCTTCAATTGAGAGGAAATTTCCTCATTATGGATGGCTAGTGAAGCGTAGAACTTGTTCAGGAGAAGAAGACAATCTATTCATTAAACTTATCTTCGATCATAATTGAAATAAAACTTGCATAGAAACACAATATTTACATAAAATATGACTACAAAAATTGAAGTACATGCCAATTTACTAAAAAAGAAGATTAGCCCGCCAGGAAAATACACAATTATTTTACATATACCTCAAGAGAGGAAGAATGCGGATGATTTCTGTTCATTCCCAAAGGCTTAGTTGTCCAAATTGGCTCCTTAGTCTGTCTGATCTGGGAATAATAAAATGGCAAATAGGTCATTAAACAAGTCAATTTATTTTCTAATTACTAAGCAAGAGGTAAGCTATAAAATAACAGTCTATGTACACTTTACAAGCCTCTAATAAAGATAAATTAAAAATCTGTTAATCCGGAGATTCCGGATGGAACCATCACATTTAGACTCAAAGAGTCGAAACCGATGAAAAGGAATAGATTCCCAGATGGGAAATAGTAGTTAATAGGCACTGTTTCTCACAACTCCTTTTATTTTTACAGACTAGCAGGAATATAAAATTAAAATTAAAACGTAGGGACAGAAACAGGGACAAAAGTGCACTAACGAGGGGAAAGTGACACCTTGATCATAGAGGTATTCAGAAGAACGTAATTCAGCCGTGGATTTTTCTAATTTTTGCATTGTATCTCGTTAAAAAAAGAAAATGTTGTTTTAATTATTTTCATTTTCAGTTCTGGAAAACTGAAATTTATAAGGTCTGCTGTACGCAGGTAACTACCCAGATCCAAGCCAATAAACTATTCATATACTATTAAACAAACTAAAATGGGATCTATCCCAAAAGAAAATTGTTTTCTACATACATTAATAGAGCTGAAAAAAAAAAACAGAACTTCAATAAGATTCCGAGTTTCTGAAGAATAACTTCAAATTCTTCTCTTCATTCAAAATGGTAAGCTCTTGGAAGTTGAACTAGTTGTGAGGGACTTGAAATGTTCTGATGGGACAAAATCTTGCGGCAAATTGGCCCTCCTAACAATTCTCTTCATATTGTTCTGCAAACTTTGTTGGACTAATTGTTTCACCGCTTTCTTTTCCTCGCTCATCATATCTTCCTCCTCTTCCAAACACTCCTTTGTAATTCCATTTAGATTTGTAGATGTGGAAGATGGCCCACAAATTGGAGCAGACACCGCAGCTATTAAGTTTGCACCGTAAGTCTCTGAAACTTGTTTTCCTTTATCAACTCTCAAGCATTCTAAAACCCTTGAAGCCCTTTTCTGTGCCAATGTACTACCCAAAAGTGTTAATTCCAGCAAGGCCGAGGCAATGCCAGCTTCCATCATCGCCTGTCTATCTCCGTATGATTTATGTGCCATCACCATTAATATGTACGACGCTTTCTCTTGGCAAACTGGTGAGTCAGTCCAATTCAAAACATCAACCAAAATTGTGAAAGCATCAGGCACCCCGCTAATTACTTTTCGACCTTCCGGGCTGGATACTACATTGCTCAAAATGGATAGAATTCTCTCACTTAACTCCATATCTCCTAGGGACTCCAAGAGAAATGGGAGCAAATCGGTTTCTAAGATATAAAAAATATTTGATGGGAAGATTGAGAGATTGTACAGAGCTCGAAGAGCATCTTGCTTTGCTTGTGGATTACTTTTACTATCTAAATTCTTGAGGGTTTTAACCAAGAATGGGACTGCACCTGAAGATCCAATGATAGGTTTATTCGAGTCCAATGCACTCAAGCCTAAGAAATTTGCTACTATTGCTTCTGAGACTGGTGGGTTCGGAGCATTTGGAGATTCAATAAGCTTCAGCATCTTGTGAACAGCACCTGCTTTCACAATGGCCGCTTTGTTTCTGCAAATGGGGTGAAAACAATTAATTACATTTTGAATTCAACAATGAAATAGCAACCATAAACTAGACTGAGAGGGAAATGAAACGCATTAAAAAAGCAATTACACATACGAAGCAAAACTATTCCAGGGAAAAAAAATATAGTCCATAAAAAACATGGAAAGTGACGTGTCAGTAGCTAATTTGCAATCTGAATCAATATTTTGCAGAAACTACAAACTTTAAAAAAAAAAAAAAAAAAAAAATTTCTTCTCACATAAACATTAATGGAGAAAGAGAAAGTACGCCACGCAACATAAATCACAGAAAAATGAAAACATTTTGAACCAGAAAACTCACAAATCATTGCCGATTCCAAGATTGAGGAGTGCATAAAGCGCAGAAATTTGAGAATCCACATCTTCCAAATCAAGCATTCCGGCCAAAGGGGGAATTGATCCTAACATAGCAAGAGTTACCCTTGTTTCAGAATTTTCTTTCGCCAGAAATCTCACTTTTTTCGCCGCTTCCCTTCTTCCCTCTTCATTTTCTGTCTGCAAATCCTTCACCACGTTTTTCAACTCCTCCAAGGCTTCTTCTTTCTTCTTTATCTCACTCTCAGCTTCACCTGCCGCCAGGTTCAAGAGATCTAGCAATTTCTCGGACTTAGAATTACACCCTTTTTCCCGTTTCTGCTTTTCCGTTTTTACCTCGTTCATTTTCCCCGAATCAGCTTTCGTACCATCCGTTTTCTCTGTTTTCGTCTTGGTGGTTGCGATAGAAAAAACATCATCGTCCTTTTCCGGGAATTCCCGACTGTATCGTGAACTCCCTCCACAGCTGACAGCGTCAAATATTTTCCGGCGGAATGCTGCCCCCGAAAAAGCCGTCCATATACGGAAATGATGTAGTCCGTTGTTTGAAGCGGCGGAAGTGGGTCCGTCAACCCGATCGAGAATCAAGGACCTGACGTTGTTCTGATGAATCTTCGCCATTTCTCTATTATTATTCTACTATTTATTGAACATTGTAGAAAAAAACAAGACAGAACAGAAATGATAGAGTTTATATAAACCAGAGTATAGCAGAACAAGCGAAGAGTTTTTGTTGTTATTTGCCTTGTTTTATAACAGCCCAAGGAAAGGAAGCTATGGAGTTCTGTTTTGTCTCGAAAGTGACGCTGTAATAAGGAAATGAAGACTTGTTTGGATTGCGCTTATAGAAGCAGAACGAATTTATTTACCAACTCGTTTGTCCTGCCCAATATCACTGAAAAAATAATAACCGAAGAGAATGACAAATATTTTATACGATTTTCTGAAATAAAATTTATTCTTATAAAAAATTTTGACAAAATTTTTATAATTACTTTGAATATTATTTACACCACATCAAAATATTTATAATAAATATTTTTCAATTATAAAAAAATTTATCAAAAATAAAAATAAAAATTTTATTACATAAATATTTATTTTTTTCGTATACATTTTTTATTTTTATCAGATAAATTGTTAAACTAAATAATTAATTTTTAAAAAAAAATTTATAATTTAATTTATAATTTTAATATTTTATACAAAAAAATTTTATAAATTAATTTTTAAAAATTAAATTTAAAATATTTTTATTTTATATTTATAAATTTTTATTTTATAATTTAAATTTATAAAAATTTTATGTTATTTTTATTTTTAAAAATTAAATAAAAATAATTTATATATTTTATTTAAATTATTGACTAACTATAATACTTTATAGTATAAAAAATTTAATTTATAATTTTATATTTATAAATAATTTTAAAAAATTTATTAAATATAAATATAAAATCATAAATTATAAATTATCTTTTTATTTTATAATATTTTAAATTTTAAAAAATTATAATTTAATTTTTAAAATATTTTTATTTTATATTAATAAAAATTTAAGAATTTATTTTTATTTTATAATTTAAATTTATAATTTTATATTTTTATTCAATAAATTTTTTTAAAAATACTTATAAATATTAAATTATAAATTAAATTTTTTAAATTATAAAGTATTATAATCGTTTAATAATTTAAATAAAAATATTTAAATTACTTTTATTTAATTTTTAAAATTGAAAGTAAAATAATTTTTTTATAAATTTAAATTATAAAATAAAAATAAATTCTTAAATTTTTATGAATGTAAAATAAAAACATTTAAAATTTAATTTTTAAAAATTAAAGTATAAATTATTTTAATACAAAATTAATTTATAATTTTATATTTATATTTAATAAATTTTTTTAAAAGTATTTATAAATATAAAATTATAAATTAAATTTTTTATGATATAAAATATTAAAGTTGTTTAATATTATTTATTTTTATAAATAAAATAATTTTTTTTAAATTTAAATCATAAAATAAAAGTAAATTTATAAATTTTTATAAATATAAAATAAAAATATTTTAAATTTAACTTTTAAAAATTAATTTATACATTTTTTAATATAAGGTATTAAAAAATAATATTATTATTTTAAAAAATTATAAAAACTAATTAAAAATAATTGATATTTTAAAAAAATAATAAAAAAATTTTCATAAATTTTTTGATAAAAGATAATATTATTTTAAAAAATATTTTATTATTCTCCTACAATAATAATAATCCAATTTCCTACCAACCGTGCCTTATTGTAGATCCTATGATTTCTTAGAAGGTTAAATTTGGATAAAAATCAACCCCTAATCTTCTATTTATTGTGTTGGTGAATCTTCTTGAATAAATTAATTTTTAAAAAAAATTTAGAATAAATAATTTTTTTTTTTCCTCATAGATATTAGGTTCGAGTTTCAATTGTTTTTTTTTTTTTTTTTAAAAGAGAGTCTTGGGCAAGAAGCCACGGAGACCCTGGTCCCTTTCTTACAGCTTCCATAGGAAAGTGTGTCAGATTTTACTCCAGTGTATTCTACTCTACAGTTCTATCACAAGTTCACTCCATTCATCATCCGTGCCATCCAGCTAAGATGGTTTGTAAATGAAGCATCATTATGGGGTCCACGTTCCCCTGGAAAGTCTGTTTTTATTCCACCAGAATTCAACGAACGGTCAACATTTTGTTTTGTGTAAAAAAATGAAGCGATTTCAAGGAGGAAAATGGATGTGATGCCCGTCCGAACCAGAAACTCATTAATTTCAAAACCTAACAAGGCCAGACTCCCATTTCACTTGTATCAATTATTTTATTTTAACATTAATTTTGCTGCGAGGGAATTTGACAGGCTTTAATGTTTTTCAATTATGAACTTTTATTGGTATTGTTAACGAGTCAAGAATGAAATTTAAATTTTAATTATTATTATCCTGGCTTTTATCGATTTCATATTTTTCGTTTAAGATTATTGTTATGCAGAGACCTGATCCAAATTTGATTGTCTCAAAATTCTTATTAGTATCTTAATTATCCAATCAATTTAATTTTAATATTTTACAAATAAAAAAATTAAATAAAAAATAGATGTATTTTCTAAAAAAACAGTTTATTATATTAAAAAATATTTTATCGTATAAATTATAAACATTTATTGTATTATTATAGTTCAATATAAAAAAATAATAAAAAAAATTATCAAATAATCATACTGTATTCTATCTAATCAGACTCTCGTTCTACTTACACATGTAAAATCCTATAAATGATAAAATCGCTGTATGAAAAAAGAAAAAAAGGTATTTTCTCTTTTTTTAACTTTTAAAGAAAAAAACGGAGTTCAACTAGCACTGACTAGCCTTCACCATAAACATTTTTGAACCCAATATTTTGATTCAATAAATAATAAAAAATACTCTAATTTCATTCTCTTTTTAACCTAGTGTTGACGTCGTCTAAAATTTGAATGTAAAAATAGAGACATCGTCTA
>JAWDEX010157178.1:0-19764 GCA_035221805.1 Trichilia hirta | reverse complement strand
TGCTTTTGCTTTTCGAAAACAAAGCACCAATCAATCATCATCGTTAACTCATATACAAACACGTAAAATTGTGTTTATTGTTCTTATTCCTCCCCTCTGATTCTCGCCGACCATAGCTTGTGTTTCTTCCCTTCCTTTTATCACCGTACTATCACTGAGTTCCTGCCACATGTAGAAATCTTGTTGGGCATGTTCAAAAAGGTGAAATATGCCCTCCAATATTTTTCTTTTTCTTTTCACACGTGTAGTGTCGGATTTTGAACTCACCCGCGTGCGAATTGGATTCGTGGGTTTTTCCGGTTGGATAGACGGCGAACACTTTACTTAGGGGAATTAGATTAAAAAATTAATTAATTTAATTAATTAAAACAAATACATTCTCAAAATTCAGCTAAATATACATTTTTATCTTAGTGATAAGTAAAAAGGATATTATAGGAGTTGTAAAGGAAAAATAAATAAATTATTTAAGATAATAAATTTTTGATGAATAAAACTAAATATTTTTAAAATTATTAAAATTAAAGGGTATGTTAGATGAAATCTTAAAGGCCTTTCTCTTGAATTAATAAAGGGTCGGTTGATTATTTGCTTAATCTAATGCATGTGACACCATATCAACAAGACATAAAGAGTTTTGTTTTGTTTGTTGTAGGTCAGTTTTAGTTATTGATTTGTCAATATGTTAACAAAATATTATGATTTTATAATTATATTTTTTTGAAAACAATTAATTTATTTGGTTCTTTGTCAAGATCACATTATATTAATAAATACATAGTTCATATTTTAGGTGGCATTACTTGCACCGTTCTATATTTAAAATAGACAATTTTTCTCTCGAAATTATTAGTAAGAAAAAAAAATTAAGGTGTCGAGAATTTATAATCGATAATTTTTATAATATGAGTTATGTGTGAGTGTGATTAAAAAATTAAATATTCACCATTAAAAATAACTTTTTAAAAATTTTTCTTGACTTTCTTGTCAACCAAACATTAACTAAACTCAAGAAAATATCATAAAAGAGGAGAGAACAATAATCTAGAAACTATGAGAATATAAAATTAAATTAAGTATTTAATTAACAATAATTAAATAAAGTAAGATTAATTAATGCGTAGATTAAGGCGAAGAACACGGGATACCACTTTTAGATTAAGAAATTATTTCTTTTAGACTTTTTAAACTTCGTTTTTTCTTCATTTCATATATTTTTTTTAAATATCCCTGTTTTGACTACTACCAAAGTATAAACCGAAAGACCTCAATTCTCTCGTGAAATTTTCAAATTAATTAATTAATTAATTAAAAAAATTAAAATATAAATAATAAAAATAAAGTGAAAATACAAAGATAGATACCCACCAACTAAAGACTTTTGAAACTTGGAATGCATCAGCCTTTGCGTGTGGAAAATTCTGAATGGTGACGACCAAAACCATATATAGAAGAATCTCTTTGATTTCGGTTTTTCCATTGAAACATATTTTGTTGAATACGGATATGAGATTCAAATGCTTCATATCAGGGCAAGGCTATGTATGCTATATTTTTTAATTTTTTAACTTTTTTTTTTTTTTTTTTTAACAAATATTATTTGTAACTTTCTATAATTGTAGGGGCCTATTTGCTATTTTTTGTGTATAATTATATCGTTGCAATATTTAAATTTTTATTATATTTTTTATAAATTAAAATTGTAATAAAAGAGCAAAAAATTAAAATAAAAAATATCTGCACATTTGATTAGACTGTAGCACATAACCTATTCGTATTTTATAGCCTTCTTCCAAGACTGTTCAGTCAATTATTCACCTTCTACGAAGGAATCTCATTCATATTCTTGTCATGCAAGCAATTAGTTTTTTTTTTTTTTTTTTTGTCAAATTTATTAATATTTTATTATTTACAATTGGGATTTGTTTAATTCGAAAAATGCTTTTGGTAAAAGTTGTTGACAATATTTTTATAAAATATTATTAAATTTTGTACTTTTCGGGGACTAAAAGTAGATGGTATTTGTACATTCTTTATTCTTTTTAAGTATGCATATGTTGCATAAGGTATACACAAAGAATGTCATAATTATCTTATAATTTGAACTCTTGTTTGAATTATTAGGTATAGAACTACTAGTAAATTATTTTTTCAGTATATATCTAGATATAAATTTGTGAGTGTTCATATAATAAAGTGAGATTTGGATGTATAAAATTTACAAATAAATTTAATTCTTGAACAACAAAATTTATGATAATGGAACGTACATAATTTTTTGATCAGTAATTACAAAAGTAATTAACATATAATCTATGAAATATAATATGATAAAAAATATTTTATTTGCAGAAATCAACACCTTATAGAATGACTCTAAATGGGTTTTGATTTGCACCAGAGTTATATTATATAAAATATGGACATCCGTATATGAGAATTTCTACTACAGCATTTTACTTTAAGCTAATAACAACATTACCTAAGCAAACATTATAATAAACACTAAAGATAAGCCAAATATTTTATAGAACATTTGAATGATTATGGATGAATATTATGTAAATTTGGCTTATCTTAGGATCTAATGATATAATTCTACATTAATCTTTAATTTGATGTGTTTTAGTTACAAATTGGGAGAGAAGCAAAGGAATTAAGTATTTCTTCGGGTTTTGTTTTCCTTGGCTTTATGAGAAGAACAATGCCAGACTTTGATTACTACCTTGGGCAAACTTGACCAGGGACCTAAAATGTAAATAAATCTCTCCTAATTCGGGTAGGATTTGTCTAGAGTTTTGAAAAAGTTATAAAAGGGATGTACTCTGCTTATTTTGTGGACTTTTGACTGGAGATCGAAAGGCAAATTTCATACTAAGAAGAATGTGGACTTCAAAGACTAAGTCACAAGTTTTAATTTATTTTCTTCTTCCTTAGTTTTCTGATTTTAATTGTAATACTTTTTACTTTAATTTTTGTTATCATGGATCCTGCTACAAGGAACTAATTTTGTGTTAGGTTTTAAGAGTAACTGATTTAAGATTACTATTTTGTAATTTGAGCAACTTTTTGATTGACTTAATTTTTGATGTATATTGTGTTTTGACTCATTTTCTTTGTTATTATTGTTATTCTTGTGATTAACCACTATAAAAATAGTTTTAAGATTTATGAGACACAAATTGAGCATTGAAAAAACAAACACAATTTATTAGATATAAACATATATTTAATCATTGTGACATTTTTATGTTAACTAGAATTTAATGTGTTTAGTTAATAATTGAGAGATCATTGGATAATTATTATTAGATAAGTATAATGTTAATATTCTAACGGACGATTGATATAATAATTTAGTTGGTGACGTTCAAAACAGCATTGTTCAATTTTACATTTTAATAAATTTTAGTAGGTGAAATTTTATACCTTAACTTTTGCATTTATTGACTTTTAATCCATATTGCGTTTTGAAATTGTCAGGTTTTAGAAATTTTTTTAAATAATAAATCTATTGGCTTTTAGTTTGAGTGCTTACATTAGAATTAGTTAGTTGTTCTCTTGAGTTTGACACCTTAAAATACTCTTTTAGGTTTTATTATTATGATTGAATTTTGTACATTTGCACAAATTATTGATCAATTAAATTAACAATAACCGACAAAGGTTAGTCACAATAATGGTTCTCTCTCTTAGTCTAATTTTCTCCCATACAATTCTATTAGTCACAATAATGGTTCTCTCTCTTAGTCTAATTTTCTCCCATACAATTCTATCACCCAACGTACTTAGAAGATAGAAATTTTGGAAATGTGAGAATAAGCTAAGAAAGAAAGTGATTTTAATATTCTATATGATCATGCTATGTCTCGTATGGAGTATAGTGGTATTACTACTCACAGTCAACTGTATCGTCCATCTAATTTTATGGCCAGATACAGAGAAGCCAACCAAATTATGAGAGAAGAAAAAGGTAATTTATCTTTTCCATTTGAACCCCAACAGCCCAAATAGTTATTATTTTTCTGCTCTCTCTCTGTCTCTCTCTCTCTCTCTCTCTTACTGGTCAGTCTTCTCTGTAATGTTACTTTCTGTCTTTGATAGAACCTTGACTGTAGACTGGAATAACCTATTTTCTAAGCCACCTCCATTGTTGAATGTAAAACCAACAAGAGTTTCTTCGAAATTTCTTGTCAATGTATATATTGTTTTCACGAAAGGATAGTGGCAATATGGTCCCCAAATTATTTAAATATTATTATATAATTTACTCATTTAAAAAATAATGATAAAAATTCAAACTCGTTGTCTTGGTTATGAAATACAAATTAATGTCAATTTATATCTTATAGTTTGTATAAAAAGTTTGCATCTCAAATCTTTTTCTTATTTTTGTCTAATCGATGACAACTTAAAAAAAGCAAACGATATTATATGAAATTACTTAAATCTGTCCTCAATCTTAACTTGAGTAAAACTAATTAGAAGAAATTTTATTTATTAAACTAATTATAAATCATTCTTCACCCATATTGAAATGATGGTTAAAGCTCGTTACAAACAATTTGCATCTACCGTTTTCAATCTTTATACAAGTGAAATTCGATTTCTTTGAATCAACTAATATCCACTCTCCATCCCAATTGAAAATATTGCAATATTCTTTAATATATTGAATTTCACCCTCGTCTTGATGGTAAAAATTCATGCACATAGCATGCCATTTGTAGCTATTTAGTATGTTGTGATAATAACACCCATTGGTAGCATTGGCTCACCCTTTTCTTTTATTAATGAAATTTTTGGTTTTAAACTTAGTAAGCATATAAATTTTCGATAGACCCGTGATAATCACATTAAAAAAATTAAGAGATAAATTATATCTTTATTTGTAAAAGCAGAAAATTCAAGTACCCAAATGTTAATAACCCTTCGCATGAATTAGGACAACGACACAGCACAATGCCCTAGGCATACAGTACTAGGCGAGGTGGTGGGCGGCAGCTACATACTCGTTGGGATGCAGTTTTTGTAAAGCAAATTAATTATTAGTTTTCAACAATATTTTGCTTAAACTTGTTAGGGTTATTTAATTTTCATCAATAGTTGAAATTGTTTGTATTCTGAAGGACTATTGGATTAGAGACCTTGGGCATATTGAAAGTAGATTGGCTAGCCAGAAGAGAATGGAAAGGATGAATAAATTTTGAGTGAGGCAGAAAAAAAATTAAAATTTTTATTCCTGCTTCATCCAAAGGGAACAATTATAAGATAATTTAAAATTGTTGTTGGAAGAACAAACACCATTATATATTTTTTTAATTGTAAAATTTCTTAATGGTCTGAAATTTTAATTTGAATGTATTATAATGATCCTAGTTACAAAGGGCAAACCTAAAATATTGCTATCACATCACACGGTTGCAACATCTCAAACGATAGATAATTAAAATGTAATTTAATGGTCAACTATAATTATAAGATGTAGTATAAATATTACTAAAATGGTTAAAATTTATTAAATTCTATAATGCTTTACAACAAAGAGATCTTGATACATCGAGCTATAATTCAATCGACTCAATTCGTTAATCTTCTCATCCTTCAATAATGTCAATAAAAGTATTATTAGAAATATTCAATAATTCTTGTTCTGACTTCTAACTAAAGAACGAAAAAGAAACTTTCTACATTCAATGTTAATGAAAGATAATATAATAAAATTATTGCCAATAGTATTAGACTATCCTTATTCTTAACCAAAAAGGTATTTAATATTCTTGCAAAAATAATTACAGAAGTAAAGTAATTTACGAGCAAAATGGGACATACATCAAACTTTTTTTTCTTTTTTTTTTTCAATTAAACAGCTGTTTTTTTTATCAGGGCATATAAAAGTCTAGGCAAGAGAGCCGCTGGTTTCTACGCCCAAAATTACAATGGGCTATTTCATACCCTACCACAAAAACATATGTACCTAATAGCAATATTTTAGAAAATTTGGCCCCTCTTTGTAATATTCAAAAATCAAAAACCAAATCCATGTGCAAAGCGAGCAAAAGTTTGTGATATACACGTGGCAAAAGCCCACGTAAGCTGACTCAGCCAAAGAATGTCGGCCACGTGTAGTATTCTGTTCTCTCCCTGCCGTAGGCCCTATTCCCTCCCTCGCTGTTAATTTTGCAACTGAATACGGCGTAGTTTTAAGTTTTCAACCATTTGCAACCCAGTCATATGGCCCTGAACACACATCCACGTGGACATAACGCAACTCAATCAAAGTAGTGGGATCCCCTGAAGATGGGTCCCATCCCTCAAAACGACGAGGCCTTTGGAAGTGGGAGGTGGAGTGTTCTGTTTCAGAGTCCTTCCCTCTATAAATTCACCCTTTTCCCTCCTCTGTTTACACACACTTTCTCTTCTTCTTCTATCTTTTGCAATACTTGTTCTTATAAAAAAAAAGATAGGAAACAGAGCACTCACTCTGTTCTTCAAAGCTAGCTCTAGATCTTATACCTATATACGGACTTTCAATTCCTAAAATGGGTTAGTTATATTTTCAGTATTTGAAATTAATTTTCCATTTATTTTGGGATGGAGCTAATTCAGGAATTTCGTCAGTAATGAGTATACATATGTTTGATTATTTTATGCAGTGAATTTCATCAGTGAAAAGCAGAAGAAGATGTCGAAATCGAATGCGGTTATCGTCTCCGAAACAATCAAAACGGTGCTGACTGCGGCCGCGGCCGTATCGAACCCGTCGATCTTCACGACGGCGGTGCAGAAACCGCCGGTGGTTCTCGGAGGATACTTGGCCTTGTCGAAGAAACAAATGCTGAAAAACCTCGAAATCAATATCGGAACTAGAAATCTTAATTCTTGGGTTGACTCCATGAGAGCTTCCTCTCCAACGCATTTAAAATCCGCAGTTCTTACAGACGAAGAAAATAAATGGATGGTAAAAAAAAAATTGCCAATTACAAATTTTTGTTGCTAACTTTGAGAGAGAATGAATTATAATTAATTGTTTTCCGTTGGACCAAAATGAGCAGCAAGAACATCCTTCAGCTCTGGACAAGTTTGAGGACATAACTCGTGCTTCAAAAGGGAAACAGATTGTTATGTTCTTGGACTACGATGGTACTCTTTCTCCCATTGTTGATGATCCTGAAAGAGCTTTCATGTCGAATAAGGCATGTAAATATTTCAAATTTCTTACTCAAACACCATATCAATTCCTTCGTTAACTAACTTTTCTTCATTTAGCACAATATAACACAGATGCGAAAAACTGTGAAGAAACTGGCGAGTTGTTACTCGACTGCCATAGTAACCGGGAGATGCAAAGACAAGGTACATTTCCAAAACTGTTTCTCCATTTTTTTACTCTTCCGAATTTCATTTTCTGATAAATATTCTGCGTTAAATCTTTATTCAGGTCTACGATTTTGTCAAGTTAGCTGAACTGTACTACGCCGGTAGCCACGGAATGGACATTCAAGGACCAACTAAAGGTTTTAAGAGCAAGAAAGTGAGTCTTCTTTTTACTCAACTGGTTTCGGAAATTCAAAAACCTTCATTCATACTAATTTTGAAATTTGAAAAAAAAAAAAAACTCTTTCTTCAGCATGATGAAGCCGTTCTTTTCCAACCAGCAAGTGAATTTCTTCCATTAATCAATGAGGTTTGTTGTTGTTATTATTATTTTTTTAAAATTATATATATGTTTTTTTTTTCTGTATATTTATATATTTTATTGAATTTTTTTTTTCAGGTTTATAAAATATTAGTTGAGGAGACTAGATCAACACCAGGAGCTTTTGTAGAACACAACAAATTCTGCCTCTCTGTGCATTTTCGATGTGTTGCTGAAAAGGTCTATATATTTTATTTATTTATTCTAAACCCAATAAATCATTTTTCTTATTACTATTATAGATTTAATTACTGTAATTATATTAAAATAATATAATTAATTTGTGAATGTACAGAAATGGAATGAACTGGCTCAACGAGTTAGGTCTGTTGTAGACCAGTATAAAGGACTCAAATGTTCTCATGGAAGAATGGTATGAGCGACGACCGTGTCATCTTTTGATTCATTGCAACAATCTTTTATTTTTATTTTTTCGTTAATTTTATTTTTATTTATATACCCTTTTTTTTTTTTTTGGCATTTTATTTGATCCAGGTATTAGAAATCCGTCCTGCCATTAAATGGGACAAAGGGAAAGCACTCGAGTTTTTGTTAGAATCACTTGGTAAGTCAATTGAGCTTCTAAGAAAAGTGCTTCTGAGAACTTTATTTGTTTTGGGTTGGAATATGTTTCTATGTAAATCCGAACTTACAAAATTATCAAAGGGATTAAAAAGAAAGCCGCCCCAACTTTTAGATTTCTGTCCATATGATTAATTTCTTATTTATTTATTAATTATTATTATTACAAAAAATACAACGAATAATTTAAATAAATAAATTATTTTTCTTCTATAGGATTCTCCGATTCTTCCAATGTTCTTCCTGTTTATATTGGAGATGATCGGACGGATGAAGATGCATTCAAGGTATCCAATGCTCTATCTCAAACTCGACCTCTCTCTCTACGTATTAACATTATATATTAAAATTAATTTTTATTAATTTAGTCTCTCCTCTAATAAATTTTTTAATTATTAATTATTAGTTATTGAAAGAAAGAGGACAAGGTCTCGGAATTCTTGTCTCTAAATGTCCGAGAGAAACTAATGCATCTTACTGGTTACAGGAGCCCAACGAGGCAAGTATATATTTATATCTATAAGTGTATTTATTTATTCGTCAAATTTTTATACAGTGTTATTGTGTATTTTTGCATGCATGAATATGTAAATTAATAGTTTTCTGTATTTTTTTTTGGGCAGGTTATGTACTTTTTGCAAAAGTTGGTACAATGGAAGCAACTGTTAAAAAAGCAAGAGGATCAAGGGTGTGAACGAAATTTGAGAGTAGTACGGGAAGAGAATTAAATAATGAAAAAAATATATTAAAAAAAAAACATTTATAAATCCTTAACCCTTTTGAAAGAAGCGTTTAAGGGTGGGATTGATCTATAAATTATATATATGTATGTGACTTCTTGTTCAGAATATAAGAAAAAAAAAATATGAACGAGAAAATACCGATACTTGATTTTTTTTTTTTTTTTTTTTTGTGGGTTTAGTTTTGGTCTTCAAGGCCTTGTACATGTTTGTAACTAGTTGTGTACAAGGGTATATGATTTGTCCTTTTTTTTTTTTTTTTCGGTTACCAATTTAAGTCTAGAATATTGGAAACAGAGTAATATGCATTTTTCTTCCTTTTTTTATAATTTTTTTCTTATGTTTAATTAATTAATTAATTTTTCAGAGTGGATGAGAAATATATTGAGGAGATTCATAACATTTCGATGAGAAATAATGGGCGACTTGTGAAACTGGAAATATGATCTTTTTCACAATCATTAGTGTACATCATGAAGTCTTGAGCAAGTAATTGTCAATAATGACTCGTTCCAAAATCTAGATATGGCCTGAATTCCAAATTTCTTATATTTAAATTTTTATTGAACATAAATAAAGGTAGAGAGAAAATTAATTTTATTGATGGTATTAATGGGTATTTACATACATCAAAAGGAGAATTATTGGAGGAATCATGATTTTTTATAGCAACTAAGTAGGAAGATTCCAAGGCAGAATTTGGTTGGATTATAGAATATATAGATTCTGATTTCAAGAAGACTCTCATTGTTTCTACGTCTTATTGGTTACTTAATTAGTATATTATCAACTATACATTTAGATCCCTTAAACAAGATTAGTAAAATTAAAACATAATTTAACTCCCATCAATAATTGTAAAATTTCTCTTCCATTTCCATCCATTCTGAGCAAAATGTATATTATCAACAATAAAGATATTATACAAAAATTCTAAAATGTGAATATTTAGATTTTAAAATGTGAATTTGAAGTCTTATGTTTTATTTTATAATAAAGTAATATTAATTTGCTGCAAATTAATATTTTAAAAATGCATAAATTGGCAAGAGATAATAATTAAGTAAAATATTATAAAGCATTAAAAATAATGTTAAATTTTATTATGTGCAATCCAACGGTAAGTTAACACAATGGTTTTAACTTTTAAATTATACATGATTCATTTTTATTGTTGGCATCAGTCAATCAATCAAACAATCAATTTTTTGAGTTTGATTTATTATCGAAAGTGTACAAAATCAAACAGTAATCCAACTTTGATATGTAATCTCAATTTGGATCAAGATTATGAGAGTTAATCTCAATTTGGATCAAGATAAGAAGATAATTAATCACCACAATTAATTTTGATTGGATTAATGGAGATTATGTGTACAATATGGAGTCCTCATATGTAATTAATTGAAGGCTTCTTTTCTTTGCTTTAAAAGCCATGTAATGCTGAGTCAAAAGGATTAATGTTGAGGTGGATATTAGAAAAGAGGAAAGTGTACTTCTTTGCTCTCTCTTTTTTTAAACCTCAAACTCAATCAAGATTAAATATTATTTTTTTCTCTGGCATCCTACAGCAGATTTTCCTTAGTATTCCTTTTCTCCAAGCATAAATAATAGGATCATGTTCCAGTGTGTGTGTGTATCGTATAATATTTTTTTATTTTTTATTGTAATTTTGATTTTTGGTTATAATATATAATTAGTTGTTATGTTTTTAAAAGTTTTATATATAATTCATTAGTTATTAATTAAAATAAAAGAAATAGAAATTAAAGCGTCCGTCATTTTCTATAATTCCTTCCCTTCCATCATAAAAACATAGTAGTCATATTATGTGTAATAATTTTTCTATTCTTCATCAACAATTCCCTAATTTTTAGTTATAACTTTCAATTTTGTCATATTTTTATCAAATATTTTAGATTTGACCCCTATGTTGTTGATTGTTATGGAATATTTGAAGATTGAAATTGAAAAGGGAAAAAAGAAAATAAAGAGTTGCACCATTCAACTGCATGCACCATATAGCTCTTTCCTATAACAATAACACGGCAGAGATCTTATTCAAGGTTGCATTTGCTGAATCAGATCATAGAAAGTGACTACTAAGAAGCAGTTATTTTGCAACTTTTCCTTCTCGAGAACTTAAAAAATTAATTAAAATAAACAACTAACTTTTCTCTTTCAACTACTTAATTAATCAAATTTTTAGTATTAAAACTCAAAGACTGGATCAAGAATCATAAATTGTAGTACAATTATTCCACATTAATTAATTTAATTACGTATAATAATACATTTTTGCTTTGTCTCATGTTATGGCAGCAGTCTCCTTTTACATATACCACGGATCTACATTCAGCCCTTTTAGAGACAAGATTTTGGGTGTGGATTTTAATCTTAATTATTTTTAAATTATATAAGCAAATTATTTAATTAATTAACTAAAGCTTAGTATAAGAACCAATATGAGCTGGCTAGCTTCACAAATTATATGAATTTGACTATGCCTTAAAAAGATGAGCCTATAGTGTTTGATCATGTTCTTGGAACAAGAAACGAGGAACCAAAACTCTATTGAACTCTTTATTGTATTTCATTGAATATAATAACATTATAACTTGTTGATATTATAATCATAAGTCTAACAAGAATTTAAATGCATACTACCATGATCCTATTTCTAGATTTATGCACATTGTTGTGACACAAGATAAGATTGCAGAATTCACGATTGTAAAAAATCTTCTCAAGCCCGCAAATAATAATGAATGAGAAGTTTAATTAGAGGCAAACATAGAACAGATAATTTCAACTCGCGAGTTATTTCACTCTCTTAATTAGTTCCAAGTCCTGCCATTAGCATGATTTACATAATTTTTTGTGGGCTATTCTCCCTTTTAGTGTGAGAGCTCCCCCTTCAAATTACTATGAATATTGAAATTGCTTAAACAAACACATATTTTCGAGATATATTATATATGCATTTATCAATACTTTCAATCGATCCCTGCTTATAAATATCATTTGACGTTAAGTTGTAATGTATTGGTGTTTAAAAAACAAACCTATTGGGTACATAGGTTTCGAAATAATGAAGTCTTTTCCATATTTTATTTATTTTTTGGTTTGGGGAGGATGTAGATTTTGAGGAAGGATAATGACTTTATAGTTAAGTTGTTGAAAGGGAAACCCACCAAGCATGTTAGAAGGGAATCTAAATTTGGTTGAATGAGGAGTTGGAGTCCACTTAAAAGGAGTGACTAATGAGGGAGTGTGTGCTTTGATGTGAAGAAAACACATGAATTTCTTTCATTTCTATGTGAATAAGACATAAACATGTCGCTCCAAGTTATGTGAATAAGACATTAACATGGCTACAAGGCAGGCAGCTGTTTTGAAAACGTTGGTTTCTTTTGAACGTGGAATGATGAAATCCACTATATTAAAAAAAAAAAAAAAAAAAAAAAAAGAAAGAAAAAAAAAAATAAATAAAAAAAGAAAAAAAAAAAAAAAAATTCTTATCTAGCTTTGCTATCATTGGTGATATAACTGTTATATAAACTAGTCTTTTAGACTCTTTTACACGCAGCAATTATTGGTAGCAAAGCAAGCAAGAAAGACAAAGAAACGCTTCCTGCCCCAATGCATTTACAACAATTATGTCTTTCTCTTTTCAGTACGTATATCATCCATATGAATTGACTAATTATTGTATACGTTTCTAACATTACTCGATTTTTACTTTGAAAATATGACAGTTAAAATATTTTCACTTAACTTCGAATAATATAACACTTAAAATATTTCGTAAATATCAATCTTCATTTAACAATTAATAGTTATAGCTCCTTATCTAATCATCTTATTCATACAATAATGATTATAGCAATTAATATACCTCAATCTTAAGAAAAAGACTTAGATACAATAATTCTAGAACTGTTAATTTAGATGAACGAATATTTATGTGACAAGCATGTTTCATTCAAGACTTTCTATAATTTCAAACACATTATGTTTAATTTTAGATAATTTACTTATCATATTATCTTTGTTAATAATATAAGGTAAATATTAATATTGACCTATTTCATCAACGATAAATATTTTAACTTTTATGTTTTAAAAAAAGTGATAATGCCAATTCATTGAATGTATTGTAAGCTTGTTGTCAAGTAACTTGCTGTACCAATCGTGTCAAGTATAAGAAGAAACACCCAACAAGGATTTTTAAACACGTGATATGATCTTAAGACTCGTTCTCCTCCTTGAGGTTCGAATCATATATATAAATATAAACATGTATACGTATATTTATATATATAATTTGTTTATGTAATAGAAACTATATACTATAAAAGTTTATATTACATATAATGGTAAAGTTTAGAGGTGGTCAGATGGATTCCCATGTGACTCTATATGCTAATGTTATGGGGAAAAAATTTACAGTGTCTTATGTGGAAATGGATAACAAAAAATGTGAAAAGTATGAACGGGATTGATGAGAGCTTTAGAGAATGTGTGTCGAATTGTCATTGTATTAAATGTAATAATATATTGGTATTTAATTTTTTAATCTATGGATGAAAAATTAGAATTTAATTTGCATGCTTTTTGGATACATATAACCCCGAATTCTCAAAACTTATAAGTTGATTTGCAAGAAATTAAATGTCAAAGAAAATAATGATTTTGCATAATCAATCAAATCATTTATGACTTTTAGCTTTTGTATAGGGGCAAGTAAAATTATTGTATTGATAAAAAAAATTTGTAAAATTACCCTCTTATTGTTTATTAATTTAATATCACAAATAATTATTTTAAGTAAATATAGCTATGGCGATAATTTATAGAAAAAACCTGAGCTATGTTGGAATACACACTTTAGTTTCAACTAATAACCACACACACAAATAATATATTTTAAATTTTATGATAAAGAAGATCCAAAATCTCTTTTCTTTTTTACTGAAGATTCATAAAACCAATGGAAATATTTTCAATTAGTGCAACCCAGCTTTTCGTTAATTAATTAATTATACTGCTTTTCGTTATAAATCGGCAAAATTATAATAGAAAGTGTGAGCTTGTGACTTTTGTGGGCATTTTCAAAATTATTGCATGATTTATAAAGAATAAATAGTGCGTTACATATCAAAGTTATAATATAATATCTATATGGTAACTGATGTGATAGAATAACATAATATTACTGATAATAAATTTTATAGCTAACAAATTTGAGAGATGAAAGAAACCATTGAACCCCAAAAACAGAGGCATTGGTTTCCAACTAAACATGTCAAAGTAAATGTATCTAATTATTAAAAAAATATATAAGTATATTTTAAAGAATGACGAAAAAGTTAGTAAGTCTTTCTTACTTTATAAACATGCAAACTCATAAATGAATGTAAAGTATTCTTGAAGAGAAAACAAAAAATTTAAGACAGGTAAAGTTGAAATTGTCATTACTGTTGTTGCATGAATGCATGTTTGTATATATAATTGTTAATGATCTTCTAAATTTTTCTTCCTTTGATGCAACACTGTTTTAAAGTACCACCAAGTTTAACATATACTTGCTCTTCCATAAATTGAAAAAATATCCATTTCAATTATTGCTTTTCAACTTTGTTGTTTTCTTTTCTCTTGTTTTTGATTTTAATATGAGGTCTTTCGAAGGAAATAGATTGAAGATGAATTATTGCATTAAAAGAGTTGGATTAGATTAACTATAGAATTGCTTTTGTACTTTCTTGTTTTCTTTATTTTGTTTTTAATTTGAGGACTTATGAGGGAAATACATTAAAGATTAATTATTGCATCAACAACCTATAGATGAATCGCTATGATTGGGAAGATTTAGGATATATTTGATATTGAGAGGATATGTCTTTATCCTTGCTGTTATTCTACAATTGCTGTGGAATGAAAGTTAAAATATTAATTAAAAAAATTTATTTCAATACGAGTGAAAATTTTTTCTAATAAAATATAGGAGTAAGAAAACTAACATTTATGAAAATAGATTTTCGTGTATGCTATATTAGGGTTAATCTAAATTCTTTTGCAGAACCCTGATTAATACGTAAGTAATATAAATAAAATCAGCATTTATTATTTTATCAATTCTCAAAATTCTGAAAATTAGCCATTTTCTTTCTTTCAAAACTCCATTGAAAATTTTTATCAAACCGATTCTTATTTGAGCATTAAGTTTGTGTTTCAATGATTTTTAAATTGAAAAAAATTATTACAACACTTTCAGATTTTACATTATCTTAAGTTAATTCAAAGTTGAAGTAGGATCAAAGTTGACATTATCCCATCGAAAAAAGGTTCACATTGGGGCACTTGAGATTATTCAATTCGTCTTCGTTAAGGGCTCATTATTAAATATCGGTTCCAAAATATAACCTTGGGTTGGTCTCCATTGGAGAGCCCATAAGGCTCACGAAAATTGTGAACCCAATACCTATAAATTGTTTTTGTATGTTTTCGCCTTTTTTTATTCTCTCCCGTATCCTTGTCAACACCAAGAAAAATATAATTTCTCATTCTCTCCAATACTAATATAAAAAACACATTGCAAACTTTAAATTTCTTGTACTACTCTAAAAATTTTTTACCCGTTAAATTAATTAATATTCATAAACACACGGGTACGCGCTCGCACGGAAAAAAAAAAAAAAAAAAAGAAGTGAAAACAAACCAAAAAACAAGGGCAATAAGAATTCTTTCCTCCTTGAGGAATTTAAATTCCTCATTTTGAGTAACGAGGATTCTTAAGGGATTCTTTTTCAATCAATTTTACAAAAACAAACATATAGTAATCCTTATTCCCATTGATACCTTTCCTTTACCCCTCAATTCTTCAACCAAACATACTATAAAGGAAATGATGCCAAGATGAATGCCGTCATGCATGCATATAATATTTTACCACTAAGAGCCCTAATATGAACATTTATATGAAGTCTCCCAAGAAATTAAAAAAAAAAAGGTCCAAAAAATAAAAATCCCAACATAAAACATAAAAACATGAAGAAAAAAAAAAAAATAAGTAAATTAAGAACCGCGCATAGGAAATCTTCCCGGTTTTGAAACAAAAGTAACGCCGTCAGAAATTTTGAATTTTTCTCTTGTTATTTAATTTTACTTTCACACTTTTGTGATAAAATTTTTGCTTTTGTACCTGCCCTCAATGTGCTAAGTTTGAAGCCACAAACCACATCCATTTCTTTTCTCCAAAGATTCAAGGCACCAAGATTCATTTTCCCATTCAAATTCATTTTCAATTCTAATGAAACTGGCCGATCCCTTTTGCCGTCGTTCATGCTCTTAGAAACTTCTTCCGGCAACCTCGAGCTACCTCCAGCGACCAAGAAGTTAACATTTCTTGAGTCACTTCCCCCTTGATGAAGCTCAGGAAAATTTCCCGACGCAAGATTCTTTGTTTTGAAATTCAAAAATGCTTCCCCGTTGCTTTGATATTTGATCTCAACGTTATCGTTCGGATTCTTTGCATTTATCGTGATTTCATACCGCGGACGTGACTTTTTGTTGCCCTTCACAACGACGTTCACGATGGAAAAAACAGCAGCTTCGGGGCTGTAAACTTGCCGTAAGACCAGTATCGTTCCCCCAATCACGGCACCGACGAAGATCAAGATCAAAACAATCCAAATCACTAGGCCGCAGCTTGGCGTTCCTTTCTTCAACGGTTGGTTCCGCAACCGTTCGATGAGCTTGGCGTTTTCCGGAGGAGGAACGCGGTAGGTTTGGTCTTTGGGAATTTGCACAACGTAGATGCTCAATTTCTTCTCTTGTTCTGGTGTAAGCTGATTTTCTTCTCCTTCGTCAAACGAAGAAGAAGATTTACCGACACCATGTCGATTAGGAAGCTCGTCCGGGACATCGTCGGTGTTGGCATTGGCAGCCGGGGTCATTTGTGGGACCCGCTCCACCATGGGAAAATGGGGAGCGGAGCAGAAGGGAAGGGGATGGGCAAAACAGTATTAATAAATGGGAATGGTGAGGAATTTAGGGTTTGCATGGGATGAGTTGGTGGTATTTGGAAGATAATGCTTGTTTTCAGCTATTGGGTATGTTGTTAGTGAGAAAAAATGATTTTACGGTTCTTTGGGTTAGCCATTATCACCCAATTGAGAAACCTATTTTTGGATTATATAAGAGGACTTGGTCAATCAATCGAAAAAAGTTTAATTCTTATAATTAGGTTGATTAGGTAGTTCATTACTTAATCCTGTCGGGGTTAATAATATTTAGGTCTATGATTTTTTTTATGTTTATACATGTAAGGATATAGTTTGTTTATTCGTAATAAATTGTTCTTTAACTCCGTTGAAATAATTGTAATATTATCTCATTTTTTCTTTTTCTTTTTTAAAATTTTGTTTAATGTATCCTAACTCACATCCTATACAGAAATACAAAGTAAATAAAAAAAAAATCCCTTTTAAGATTAGTGTGAGACAAATTGATCTTTTGATATCTTATTTTTGCAACAATAATAATCATAATAATAATAATAATAATAATAATAATAATAATTATTATTATTATTATTATTATTATTATTATTATTATTATTGAACTATTCCTCCAAATATTGATTATAATTTCAGTTATTTTGCTATCAACAAATCTTAGTCAAGTACTAGAATCTGTAAATGTTATATCTCCTTTCTATTTTCATTCAAAAGTTCTTGTATTTTTCTACGCCCTTTAAAATCCTTAAAATTGACAAAATGATTAATTATTTTATTTATAAATTTATCGTAATATAAATTCATGTTCTACTGAAACAAAATTTTTAACTTATGGTTCCATTCTCCTTAGACTTCAGAAGTACCTAAAAATTTTCTTTTTATTGAACCAAAAGAAAGATCCAAATCTCTAATTACAATGTCAAATTTTAAACTTTGCCTGTAGATGTCTTTTCCAATAATAAATATAGACAGAAAATCGTAAAATCTAGATGTCAAATCTCGGTTAATGCAATAATTGTCTACATCTAAACTCATATGACCTTCGGCAGTGTGCTAATAATAATAATAATATTAACCACCTCAAATTTGTATATTAAATTTTTTATTCAAACAATATAAAGCATTTATAATTTAAATGATAAAAATAATATATTTACAAAAATATAAACAATCAAGTATTCAAATGTTATTGCCCCATTGTTGTTTTGTTATATTGAATATAATTGCATATCTAATAAACCCATTGTATCTGTTTTTAATTTAATTTTCAGCCCGTTTAATGAGCTAATTTTATTAATTAGGTATCTAATTAATCTTAAAAGCATAATATTCCACTAATATGGTGCTGCTTTGCTTCGATCTATAGATGTATATAGAAAATGAAGAATTTGTTTTATTAAATAAATTGGCGTCATTGATATACAAATAGACATGAATCAACCTCCAAATATTAATTTTTATTTAATTTTTCCTTTTCAGGGCCTAATTTATGTGTTTATCTATTATATAAATTGAGATTTGTTTCTTACCAATTTGTACATTCATTGTTGTCATGTTTAAAAAGAGTCTTGCAATAGTAGAAGAAGAAGAAGAAGACATTGAGGGGCTAAATAAAAAAAATATAAAAAATACAAAACTATCTACTCTTGATATTAGTTAAATATTCAAATATAAAAGTTAAAATTATATAGCTAATAATTTTTTTGTTTTAATTTATTTTATATTGAAGTGTCTTAGCTTAAAAATTATAACAAAGTAAAAATATTAAATATTATTGATGATTTTTATCGACCAGTTTTTTTCGTTTTCAATTTCTATTGCGTGGGCAACCCAATCCCGCTTACTCGTTTTTTTCGATTTTTCAACTGTTATCTTAATTATCGAATCGATATAATCTCAATATTCCAAAAGTGAGAGAATGAAATGACAGAAATAGGCGTACTTCCCTAAAAAATACTTGAATTTTCATCACATTAAGAGGTATTTTATCCTATAAATCGCAAGTATTTATTGCACCAATTTAGTCCGACATAAGAAAGTGGTGAAAGAACCTGTCGGATAATCATGTCGTATTCTGTCTAATCAAACTTCTGTTTTTCGATGCTCACACGTACAAACGCCTATAAATAGTAGAATCGCTACACGAACAAAAGGTCTTCTCTTTATCTAGCCTTTAGAAAGAAAGACGGAGTTTCGCTAGCATTAGCCAGCCCTCACCAAAAACATTCCCTAAACCACTATTTTGGGTTAGTAAATAGCTAAAAACACTCCAGTTTTATTCTTTCTTTTACGTGATATTTTCATAATATACTGACTTGAGCGTCGGAATTTATATGTCAGTAATCCAACTTTATTCCTAATTTGTTCTCTTTGATTTTAAGTAACTTCTGGAGTCAAAAATTTCGGAATTGGGTATTACTTCGTACAGTTCTTACATTAACAGTAACAATAAAATCTGTGTGGTGTGATAAGTTTTTCGTCCATAAAAAATTTAAGTATCAACAAATATTAATTAAAAAATAGCTAAGTGTCAATAAAAATTAATATTACCATATATATTTTAAACTTTAATTATAAAATATGAACAAAATATTACAATTTCGGATTAAGCTTAACTTAATTTCTTGTAAAATTGATATTATCCTATACTCTTAAATTTTTAATGTAAAATACAATAATAATATTATAATTTTAAACTAAACGTTACTTAATTTGTTATAAA
>JAWDEX010157167.1:0-19770 GCA_035221805.1 Trichilia hirta | reverse complement strand
TGACATGGATATACTAGCAGCATTTGATGATGCCATTGCTGATGGGGTAGACTTGATATCGGTTTCGATTGGCGGAACTTCGAAGAGCTTCTTCGACGATCCGATTTCTATAGGAGCGTTTCATGCGATGAAGAGGGGAATTTTGACAACGTGCTCTGCGGGGAATATAGGGCCTTATGAAGGGACAGTAGAGAATGTAGCACCATGGATGATGACTGTTGCTGCTAGTAGCATTGATAGAAAGTTTGTTGCTGCAGTCAAGCTTGGAAATGGAATGAAAACTGCTGTAAGTATACATGCATAAATTGATTGATTTTCTCTATTTTACATGAATCCCACCTAAAAGTGTTATTTATGTATACATGCATATCTATGCCTCTATATCTAAACACTAGACTTATTGTTTTATTTGATTGAAGGGAATTTCAATTAATACATTTTCGCCAAGAAAAGCTTTCTACCCTCTCACAAGTGGAGCTCATGCTGCAAATTCTACTGGAAACACATATGCAAATGCAAGGTATAATTATAAATTTTGTGTGTGTGTAAATTACTGGAACTAAATATTGTAATACTCGTTTAATGGTTTGCAGTGCTTGTGATTATGGAACCCTAAGCATGAAGAAAGTGATGGGGAAGATCGTTTACTGTTTGGGAACCGGTAGCCAAGACTTCATTATCAAGCAACTAGGAGGAGTTGGAACTATCATCGCGCTCGATTCCCCTACAGACACCGCCTTCACTAGTCTTATCGCGAGCTCCTCCGTCGTTTCCAAAGTCGGTGTCAAGATTGATCATTATATCAACTCGACTAAGTATGTGTTATTAACAGAATTATTCGTTTGCACATTACCATATTAAGCCCTAAGATTAACTGGGGAGGCGAATGTTACAGGAATCCTCAAGCTGTTATATACAAGACGAGAGCAGTTAATATGACTGCGCCATTTATAGCTTCATTTTCGTCGAGAGGGCCTCAATCAGTTACTCCCAATATCCTGAAACCTGACATTGCTGCACCAGGATTAGACATATTAGCTGCATATTCGAAAATTGTATCGATAACCGGACAGCCTGGAGACAACCGGTTTGCACTGTTCAATATACTTTCAGGCACGTCGATGGCCTGCCCTCATGCTGCCGCAGCTGCCGCATACGTTAAATCTTTCCACCCGGACTGGTCACCTTCTGCGATCAAGTCTGCTCTCATGACCACAGGTAACAAACAAACATCTGTTACCTCCTTCGTTTCACTATCTAACAAATTTCAGAAACTTTCCTGACCAGAAATATCGGTTTGATTGGTTTAGCAACGCCTATGAAGATCAAACCAGAAGATGCGGAGTTAGCTTCAGGATCGGGGCAAATTAATCCGAGAAAAGCAGTGCATCCCGGTCTCATCTATGATATTTCGTTGAACGAGTACGCTAGCTTCCTTTGCAAGGAGGGATACAACAGCACAAGCATAGGTAAGCTCATCGGCAGGAAGAAGAAATTCAGTTGCTCCGGTACGAAACCTGCACCAGGTTCAGATGGACTCAACTATCCTTCCATGCATCTACAAATTAAGAATCAGTCCCGGATATCTGCCGTCTTTCACAGAACCGTGACTAAGGTGGATCACGGAAAATCAGTTTACAACGCGACTGTAAATTCACCGAAAGGTCTCTGGGTTAAAGTGTCTCCAAAGATTTTGGAATTTAGCAAATCACATGAAAGACGATCTTTCACAGTGACTCTGAAGGGTTCGATGAAAAATGAAATTCGGATTCTTTCGGCTTTACTGGAGTGGAGAGACTCCAAACATAGTATTAAGACTCCTATTCTCATCTATAAGCCATTGCCATTACCTCCTTTCTAAACAAGGTTTGAGATGGTTTATAGTATACGAATCAGATTGCATACCGGTGCCTGCTAATTTTGATTCTTTTCTTGTAAAACAAGATTTTGAGTACTTGGAAAAAGAGCTGGCAGTACGACTTTACATCCAATATCCGCAATCCAATTTATTTTTCTGCAATCTGCGACTCTTAATTTTTCTCGTTTTCTTCGATGACATCTTTGCCCCCGATAATAGAGTGAACATAAAATGAATTTGTTGTAGTCCACCCCTTTCGTGGAGATTCTAGAAACCATTCCATATTTAGATAGATAGATCACTGTCAGTCTAAGAACGGCAACCAGCATCCTGGTTTCTCTGAGATCATGAATGCAATCTTAAGGAACTACATACATAGCTTTTAATTCAAAACTTCAGTGCTAAGCTCTAAGAACTTAGGTTCAGTGTGCTGGAAATATCATCGGCATAATGTTGGCGTAATTTCACCAGAAAACAATGCGAGTACAGCACTAACATCAGCATCAACATTAATACATGACTTGTGCTAACTAATCAGACCATATACATACAGAAAATACATCTGTATGGTGGATGATATGATAAAGGAAAGACACCCATATTTTGAATCATATGTATGATAAAGGATGGGCAAATAATTATGCATGTTCAGCAGAAAATTATTTAACCAAACTGGAAAAATGATTACCTCTAGCCTGGGCTGAGCTTACTAAACACTTTTTGCTGCATAAGAGTATAAAAACTTCCGTAAGGTTACAAAAGGTCAGAGAGATATAGTTCCTCAACTCCTCCCTTGCTGCCGCTTTCTCAATCAAACCCACCAAAATTGTAGCGTCGTTTTCTTCATACAAGCATCTTCTCACACCAAAGCACCTCTCAACTCAAAAATTAATACACTTTTGGATATCACTCATATCTGACTCAATGCCTTGATTATATTAATACACACAAAAATCCAAGCATTCAAAATGACTACACGTTAATTAAGGATATATTCGTATTTCAAAATTATACATGAAAGGCCCGCAGGGGCATGCCTGGGCGATTACCAGCTTACTTTGTTTAGGCAGCCGCCCGTGATTGAAAACGCTGGGGAAGGGGGATGACTATGGGTATAATTACTTCTAGAGGCATAGTCTATCCATTTAACTAGTGCCCTTTAAATTTGGCTTGCGTCTGGCTTGCGAATATAAGATTATAGTGAGGTAAGATTCTAATATATAAAAGAAATATTGTATATATAACTCTATTATTTGTCTGAGCTAAAAATTTATATTTTAATTTTATTAAAATTTAATAACATCAACTGATGGGTGGTCAATTTATTAAAAGCATTAAAATTATAATAGGATAAATAATTCCGAACAAATAAGATCATCAAGAGAGTAAAACAATTCAACTTCTACTACTTAGGATAAATTGTAAACAGTAGATAATTAAATTAAAACATTTCGAAAGTCAAAATGTAAATAAAAATAAAAACAGAAATTTAAATTAAAAAAAAAGAGATTAAATTTTAAAAATAAACTAATTTGATGTATTTTTTTTCTTCAAATCGTTTCTTTAACTTTTAATCTTCGAGGAAAAAAAATTGGAGGCATGGACGATTGAACTAAAAAGATAAAAATCCTTTATTTTCTTCCCCCTCTTTTTTTTCTTCTTCTTTCCCGATTCTTCCAGCTCTCTCTCTCTTCCTTTTGCAACGACGCAGGTCGTACATCTATTGTCTGGGCAGGACGAAAGGGTGACATGCCGTGTTGACTAGGCAAGGTGGAGTCTGCAAGAACTTGTCCTTTACTGCAGCGCGCTAGATGTATTTGGTAAAACGATCCTTAATATTTTTATAAATCACCACTTGTATTCAAAATCTTTCCATCATTTTATTTTGGTTCCTTGACCAAACTTTTGCTAAATTTTGACGGCTAGTTAAAAATATTTATCATTTGCCTCCCTCAAAATTTAAAAATTTATTATTTAAATAATAATTTCACTTAATTATTCCTCACATCTCCTAAAATTTTCATTCCATTAAGTCCCTCACTGTCTCAATAACAAAAATTTTAAAATTATTTATACAAAAAATTTAAATAAATAGACTATTCCTTATAAAAATAAAAAATATTTAAAAGAAATTACTCAATACAAACTAAAAATATTTTATCTCCAAAATTTTTAATGTATAAAAATATTATCTAAAACTTTATTTTAATTGAATATGTGTCACATCTCGAATCGAGTCCCACATATAATAATCGTCACAAATTCTTGTATTATAATTCTGTGGGTTAGAATTGTAACACAAGAGTTCGCAAGGCTCAAGTATTACTGTTTTTCAAACCTTAAAATATTTACAAAGAAATTTTAAAAATTTTAAAATTTCAAATAAACGTATTTAATTTAGCCAATAATTTAAGACATAAAATATACTTTCAAATATTATTGGCATTCTAGTAGACCTCACAAAAAAGTGAGTCGAATTTACTTTTCTATCAAAATATGCTCATTATCGAATCTATCGCTTTGTCACCAACTTTTTCTCTAAATGTCTCTAATTTGAAAAGGGTAAAATGAGGGGTAAGCATATTAACGTATACTCAGCAAGTAAACTATTAACATAAATAATAAAATAAGATAAATAATCGAGATGCTATGATAACTAATACAAAATAATTAATCAAAAATAAATCATATATCAAATATTTTTCTTTTGTTCACTACCAATATTATTTTATTGAATAGGCTATGCTATTTTTTTTTTTTTAAACAAACCAAACCATCGGATTGTCAACTCTCTTGGAGAAGTACTTTGGCCAAGATACATCCTAAGACTATCAGTAAATTTTTTTTAATAAAATTATTTTATTTTAAAACGTTACACAACTCACTAGTGTTAGTTACAAGTAATCATGTGATGACAACTATGACTATTCTTGTACTATTCGTCAATTTTATTTTGTGCCTTACACATCACCTAGGTGGTTCTCGCGAGTCGAATTATAGGATACTCAAAATAATGATAACTTCTGCTCATCACCTAAATGGCATTCTACCATAAGTTACTTAAAAATAGCACTTACTTAGGTACCATAGACTGCTTGAACAATACTCATCCAAATAGCCTTTAAATAAGTCGAACCATAAGATATTTGAAAACTACACTCACTTAGGTACCATAGGCTACTTGAAAAATAACTTGGCTCAATAACCTTATCATCACCAAAGCAATATGAAAATTCAATAATATAAATGATTTATAAATATATCATTAGGAGTATAATCGAATCAATGAATCATCAATTTTATACTTGTCCTCCTAACCACATGTATAACTCTATATATCTCAAATCAAAGGCCATTCACAGTTATTTTTAAAACAACAGTAATAAAACTATTTTTAAATGTGAAAAACAGTAAATTTTATAGAGCATTTCACAAAAAAAAAAAAAAAAATGAGTAAAGGTCCACTTACAAACTAGAAAGGGTATATACTCTCTCTATTTCTCATTTCAGAGCCTCGTCGCACGGGTTCTCTAAGCCAAAATTGCATATATATCAACAATCTTATTAATTTTAAATCTCAAATAGAATTCAATAAAATCTATGCACTATGACTATATTTAAAATAGTAAGATTTCATAATCGAATCTAACCTATTAACATTATGCGCATTTTTTGATATTTATAAAATTTTTACTAATAAAATCCCATGGCCATTCTTATCCCATCACACCCATCATTTTCATCTCAATTCAACCATTGTGAATCAATTCTCTAAATACTTTAAACTCAGATAAATAGTATTCATAAACAATAATTATTACTCAAATATATCAAAATCTTTAATTAGCTCATTCTAACCTTTAAAATACATAATCTGACTTAATCATCAATTTAAAACTTAAATTAACAAAATTCTCTAATAAATAGTAAAATTTAAATTATTAATTCACTTAAACTACAAATTCATGCTTAAAACTCATTAGAAAATTTATTGAAAAATTGATTAGGACCTAAAAATACTGTAGACGTTATCGATTACCAAAAACTTAAATTTGCTTTAAAACCTTAGCTCTTATTTCGATACAATTTCTTAACCAAATCCAAAAATGCAACTTCCCACATGAAGAGAGTGATGTTTTCTTGTGATTTATTTAAAAAAAAAAAAAAAAAAAGAGTTTAATCGGTTAAAAAATGAAGAGACTGGAAGAAGAAGAATCAATAGCAAATGGAAGGGAAAGAGAGAACCAAGAGCAAAAAGGGGGAAGGGAGGAGAAAATGATCAATTCCCTCTCATGTGTGGCATTATATAGTGCCTAAGAAAATAAAAAAATTTTCATTGAGTATAAAGAAGGAAAGATAAATCTAAAAAGGATAAAGAGGTAACTTTAAGGAGTTAATATAGGACATCTAGAACTGTTCATCAATAGGAGAGGAATCTAGCACCTAAACTAGTGTATAGTCTAACATTGAACATCTTCTTTGACTAGGTCTAATGCCAGGTCTAGTACTGGTTTGGTGGTGATGGCATAGGCCAATTTTCCTCTGCTTTAGGGCTATATTTCTTATGTTATCCAATTTTTTAATTTCAATATCCTTGACTTTGATTCTCTCTCAGCTAATCTTAGATTTAACTTAAATTTATTTTTATAAAATTTATTTTTTGTCATATTTTATTAGAAATAAACGATTTGTCAATTAGATTTTCTGATCAACAGAAATTTAGTTCGAAAGCTCAGATGCACAAATTATACCTCATAACATTTTTTTCTAAATTTAATGAATTTTATCCAAAACGTCTAATAAATATCAATACAGTTTTATTTAATTAATAATAAAACTTGAACATGCATTTTTAAAAGTGACAAAAATTTCTTTTTAGGATAAACTAACTAAAATTCCCTTATTCAAAAAAACGAGTATTATAATGTGAATTAAATATATTTTTAAATAATTTTTGATACAAATTATTAACCTATTTGTTTAAAATTTTTATAGTTAAATAAAAAGTGAATAAAATTGTATTTGTATTTTTATTTGTCATAAGAAAAAGTGTGATATAATGAGTGATAAAAACATTATGTTTATTTCAAAATACTATATAATATTCAAGATATTAATAAAATGCTAATATTAATGATTAGGCAAATGGGCTACTTATTATTTAAAATTAATTTTTTTTTATTTTTGATACAAATTAAAATAATTTTATTTTTAAAATTTTAATACATTTAGAATGTTACAAAATAAAATTTTTTTAATTAAGCGTAAATTAAGATTTTGTAATGATTTTTTAGTTTCTACAACGACTAGATTTATTTAAAATTTTATAGCAAAAAATCTTTTAGTAATTTTTTAATTTTGTTAAGAGTTTTAAAAGAATGTAAATTTTATGACGTAATAAGTGATAATTAATAAAAATATTATTTAAATGACACAAATTTAAATAATATTAAATGTAACTGATAATGTTCTTCAAACTAACTGTGAGAATTAAGCAGACCTTTGGTTAAGGGATCGAAGAGATATTAACCAAAATATTTTGAACTTAACGTGCTAATTTTCAAAAATATTACGGACTTTTATCCAATATGTTAAGCTTGTCAACTAATATGACATTTTTTAAAACATTAAGGACCAAAATAAAATTATCCTTGTTTTAAAATTAAAATAAATATATAAGAAATAATTTGTTAAAATTACCAAATTGTCCTCGAAATATTATTTTGAGAAGCCTCATACATTAGAATGTTATTACCCTTTTGTAAATTAAGAGTTTGTCCCCCAAAGTGTAATAGGAAGAATTTTGGTAGCATTACAATGACATATTTTATAGCAGACTTTTATTTACAAATGCTTTGAATATGACAAAAATTGTAATTGAAAATGACTCTATTCAATGTTAAAAAAGAAAAAAAAAACATTTTTTTCATCAAGCTATTCTTAATTTTAAAAAATATTTTTCAATATTTATGTTAAAACTCACATAAATAAAAATATATTAATAATATAAATAAATAAAAAAAAAATTAAGATGCATTTTAAGAGAATATATAAAAGTTGGATATCTTAATGTGTGTTGAAATATATATTTAAATATACATTTTAATTTCTTAAATATACAACACGTAAAAAAATTTAAAACAAATTGGTCAATATAGCTATATCATATAATTATCAACTTATGTTGTTGATTTTCATTAAAAAATTCTTTATTTTAATTCATTAAAATATTGAAAATGTATTAAAAATAAAACACAAAATAACTTCAATATATTTTCAGTATGTATTCTTGAGAAACGCATAGTCGTGATTCAAAGATATATATACCATATACAGAAATTCATGAAATGATAATAATAATAATAATAAATAAAGGATTAACTCTCTTTTCAATTCAAATTTTTTATTTAAAATAATAGCATATATAAAATTTTATTAATTTAATAATTAAGATCTAAATTTGAAAAGGAAATTTTAAACTTATTAACTTATTAATTTTAATCATCTTTAAATTGTATAAATTTAATGAATAAAAATTTATATTATTATTTCAAGTTAAAAATTTATATATTTTTTTAAATCAAAATTTTAAATTAAAAGAATCTCGTCGTAAATAAAAGTCTGGAACAAAAAAATAGAAAAACGCCGTAAGAAAACCAGTAGAAACGAGGCAGCTACACTCAATGTCTCTTTCAAAAGGCCAGCCGTCATCATGGACAAATTTTCCCTCTTCCTTGTTTGAGTTAGATTCTTGCATTGAAAACTCTCCTTCTCCTTCTCCTCATTTTGCTTTCAGGTCAAGCATAGCGTTTGGTAGCTAACCACTCTTCATTTAATTTTTTATAATAATAATTATCTGTACTTGATTTCTATAGAAGATTGATTTCTTCCCAAAAGTGGTAGTTAGTATAGTCATCGTTATCAATGCAGCTTCAGGATGTATGCAGTATCAATGGATGATCTTCTGAAAATTTGAAGATAGTTTTATACTGGGTTTATTGAATTTTGATGCATATTTTCATCAATCTCATCAAATGATCATGATGATGTCCAAAATTTCTTCCAAGGTTTCAGGTCATCGTCGTCTATGGATTCTTTCTTTCATTTTAAGTCTAGTGTTGTTAGCAGCTTTATCAAGATCACAAGATGGAGGTGACACTGATAAGTATTCCGCTTCTGGGATTAAAACTCAAGCACAAAGAAGAAAAATTCCATCAAAAGGTGCTTCCTATCCTCCTATTATAGCTTATTGGATTAGCGGCACAAATGGAGATAGCAAGAGAATTTTGAGGCTTTTGAAGGCTATATATCATCCAAGAAATCATTACTTATTACAGCTCGATACTGGTGCACCGGCTTCAGAGAAAACAGACTTAGCTCTAACAGTTGAATATGAAAGTGTATTTAATGCTTTTGGAAATGTTGATGTTGTTGGGAGAAGTTATGCTATTGATAAAATGGGAGTTTCAGGTCTTTCTGCAACCCTTCATGCTGCTGCTTTGCTTCTCAAACTTAATACAGATTGGGATTGGTTCATTCCATTAAGCCCTTCAGATTATCCAATTATTAGTCAAGATGGTAAGTATATACTCTGCTACATCAACTTCATTGGTTTTGTACTCATTTTGGCATCTTACACTCGCATTGTGTTTTCCTATTTTTTTTTTTAACAATGAAAATTATTTTGGGCATATCAAAATATCAAGTTTTAGATCATTCAAATGCTCTGCCTTTAAGATATAAACCCATTTGCTATTTTACTATTTCGGATTGATCTTCCCTCTTACCATTTCAAAACTAAGTTCATCAATCTACATGTTCCCTGCAATAATACCATGCTCTGTTTTCAATTTATGAAAATGAACTTGTTGATTCTCTAATACTTGTCTCTCTATCAATCGTCTTAAAGCTCTATTTAGTATTGTAGTGCGGTGGCGTTTAAGACAGATACTATAGAATAAAAGTTCTAAAAGTTAAATACTAATAAAAAAAAATGTGTGAATTCCATTAAATTTTACATACCAAAGCATAATATAAGCAATAGTCTCAAACAAATCTTAAGTTTATATACAAAACATATCCTTTTGTGCAATCATTTCCATTGTTGATTATGGTTGAAATCTCTTTGTTGTCTATTTTGCAGATCTTCTCCACGCTTTCACTTTCTTGCCAAGGGATCGCAACTTCATTGATTTTACTACTAACACTGGTTGGAAAGAGTAAGGAAAATGAATTATAATAGATAACTTCTTGTTTGTCAAGGGAGAGATTTAAGATGATCATTACTCCATCAAAAGCGTTGTATTATACTACACAATACTTATGATATGAAAATGCAAAATGAACTAATCGGTAAATAGAAAAATAAATCCTATATATCCTTAGCATTTGTTTCATCTTTTATTGAAACTTTAGATGGAAATCAATTCTTTTGAATGTTCATGCAGGAGGCTAAAGATTGACCGAATTGTTATAGACCCAAATTTATATTATACAGAGAAGACACCTATTTTACACGCAGTAGAAACTAGAGATATCCCAGATGCCTTCAAGATCTTCGGAGGTCAGTTGTTTACCATCTAACTTCTTTGGTGATTGGCCTTATTTTATTACGGTTTGATTAAATTTTAGGCCGCTGCTTTCCTAATTTAGGGTATATTTAGATGAAGGTGTTTTTATTTGAATTTAAAAGAACAACACTCATATACTATATATAGTACACTCTGCTTTTACCAATCATTCACTCCAACACTTGACAGAAAGTCAAATAGCTATTAGTTTCGTCGCAAAGTACAATCAATCTCATTGAAGCCCTTAATTAAATTTCATAGTACCATTTTTAAGATGGGGATCCTAACACATTTTGCTATTAATATAATATTATTTATAGAATCCGTTTGGTATTATGGTGTGGTAGCTTTTAAACTCGAGTATGTTTGATATTGTAGTGTGATGACTTTAAACTACAATTATAGTATAGTGAGATCAAAACTCTAAATATCAATATCAATATAAAAATGTGTATGCCTTATTAAGTGAGTGTTACTAAATATTTTTTTAATATTACTTTTAAAGTATAATAGAATCGCTACAATATCAAACCGATAGTTAGTAGGACCTTAAAAATATTCTACTTTTTAATTCATCTAATATATATTCTCATATTCTTGTATCTTTGTAAAAAAAAGGTTCACCATGGATGATACTTACAAGATCTTTCATGGAGTATTGTGTTCACGGATGGGATAACTTTCCAAGAAAACTTCTTATGTTCCTAACAAATGTAGCATACCCTCTTGAATCATACTTTCAAACTGTCATTTGCAACTCTCCTCAGTTCCAAAACACTACAATAGAAAGTGATCTCAGCTTCATGAAATGGGATAATCCAGCCATTGGACAACTTCAAACATTGAGGTTGTCGGACTATGTAAAAATGATGGCTAATAATACAACTGCAATCTTCGCAAGACCTTTCGAAGAAGACGATCCTATTCTAGAAAAGATTGATAAAGATGTTCTAAATCGTTCTGCTAACGGAGTTTTACCGGGAAAATGGTGTTATATTGAAGGGAAGAATAAGAGTGTAGAGGGTTTCAACAACGAGGGAGAGCTCTGTTCGAGTTGGGGTAATAGTATTGATGATGTAAAGCCAGGGTTTTATGGTATGAAGCTAAGGGCTTTCCTTTCTGAGGTTGTTAATGATAAGAAAGTGAGGATTAATCAATGCAAAGAACAAAGATAAAAGTAAATAAACTTTTACTCTACAAAGGTTATTGCAAATTTTGATATATATATAATAAGCATGAGCATACCAGAATTTTGTAGCATACACATGCTTTATATGCTTATATATTCAATGACACTAAATTATTCAAGCTGAAAAATTGAAGATCATTGACGAATGAATTTTTTTTTCTCTTTTAGAAAGGAAATAGAAAGAATTAATGCCTCGTTAGTCTCTAATTCTTAGAGCTTGTTGATCTTTTTCTCTTTGTAGAGTCAAATATGTTGGGTCATCTTGTTGGATCCAAAAAATTCAAATTTATTTATATTTATTAGTGTTGTACTTTATTTTTAAATTGTTGCTATGTCATGTCCGATTGGAATACAAGTATTTTATGTTATTAGTTTTTAATATTTTTAAAAATGTTATTCACTTTTTAATTAAATATTTTAATTAATTGAAAATTTTAAAACATAACCAAATTTAGTTTTTACACAAACATTACTATGTGTATCGTTAAATCATGCGAAATTTATTAAAAATAAAATATTTGATAAAATATTTTATTATATTAAATTATTTTAAAATAAAAATGATAAAAGGATCATAAGTATTGAAAATTCTAAATATTTAGAAGGGAGGAATCATAATTTCTTAAAAGAGTGAGAAATGATGATTCCTTGGAGAGATTGAAGACTAGGAATCCGCATACTTATTAATTAGTTCAATTAAATAAAAGCATTGGTATTTCGAATAAATCACAACTCCTTTGCCTCTAATATTAAACCCACCAAATATGTTAATACTATATTCTTACAAATATTTTTTAAAAGGGTCATAATCCTTTAACTTAAAATAATTATACAAATTTTTATTTATTAAAGTTGCTGGGCAAGCAATATTAAATATTACATTTTAACTTTAAATATTAATTATTGGTTTGCAAAATTTCAATAGATAAAAATTTGTGTCTAGTTTTAAGTAAAAAATTTAAGTTGGTGGAGTTCAATTATTTTTAAAATTACTTAAATAATATATAATTATTTGTAATTAGCTAAAATTTTATTGTTTGATCATTACTTTCAAAATTAAATTTTAAGCTATGTGGTGATTCAACAATTATTATGATAATACGAGTGAAGTAGTTTTTAAGTTCAATCAATAATTCATTAGCAATTAGAACATATATAGCACAAAATCATATCATTGAGCACTTAATAATAAGTTTCCAAGTGAGATTAGGCAATAACATTTTGCTTCTCAATTTGCTCAAAATAAAAGTAAGAAACAAATTGTTGCTGCAAATTTGCAATTAATTGTTGCTTGCTTGACTTGATTTCCAACCAACCACAGATATGAATGAACAAATTTCCAACCAAATCCTATCTTTTATTCATTTTTTTTTTCTTTTTTTCTTTGTGTGCGTGTGTGTGTGTGTTTTATCATCTTTAGAAACCCACACATATTAACTATCATAATTTATGTGTATTGATTAAGAAACAAAGTTATGGTTATAATGAGTCCTTTCTCACCTAGCAAGCCAACAATTATTACAATAATTTAAGGGAAAACTTACGGTTTAAATAAAACTATAGTTATATTAGTCTATATCTTCTCACCAAAAATCAAAAGAATAACCAATTATTTTAACCCTTACTTTCTCTATTCCCTCTCTCTTCATCTGATTTATTAAGCCACTTTAAACTCCAACCACAAACAGCTTTTCCCCACCCACCATTTTCAATTTCAAGTCCTAGAAGCACTTTTGATCCTCACCATTTTCAATTACCTTAGTTATGATCCCTTTATTTTTTAATGATAGTACAATGCCATGCGTGATTTTGTCTGGGCTGTTTTACAGTATAATATTTAGCTTGCACATGGTCATGGACAATGGCAAAATGGGTTTTATTGATAAATTAACATGGATTTTGTGTTGCAATTAAATTGAAGTTTGAATATTGTATATTGTGATTCAGAATTCAGGTTAAAGACATTCATGACTTATAATTTAGAAAGAGAGAGACAAAATAAAATTACAAAGTTAGGTCTGCATGATTTCCTACTTTTCGTTTTCAATTCCTCATTTTATATTAATGTAATAAGCAATTGTCACATTGTCACATGATTCATTGTCAAGTTTGTGTTATAAAACAATGTATCGTACTATAATTATTAACATATTAAAATAATTTAATAATGGACCGACGGGTTTCATGCTGTGGCTGCCACGAACATGCATGTTATTATAATTAAAGATATAATTTATTTATTTATCGTATCTAGTGGAGTGGCAACTCATTTGACAACGAAGTCAAGAAGAATTTAACCAATATTAGGAATAAAATATTTTTCTATGATATATAAAGTTAGAAATTTGAGTATATTATATTAATGTAAAATAATTTTCAATAAAAATTTGATGAATGTTTTAATAGTCAAAGAAAAATTCAAGATTATAATATCAATAGAAAATTTAGTTACGTATTTAATATAATAAATAAATTATACTTTTATTCATAAAATTGTTAAAATTCCGAATTTAAATTTTATTATTGTATTTTTATATTTAAAAAAACTATCTTAAGAAATATAATTACAAGAAATTATTTGAATTATTATATTTAAATTATTTTAGACTATCATGGTCTCTTTTAACAAAAGAGATTCAAGTCATCAGGAATGTATTTGTAGGATAATTTTTTTAATTATGTGACAACAGAATTAAATCAATTTATAAATTATTAAATTACTTTTTTAAAAAATTTTAGATAGAGTGAAAATATCACTTATTATCTACAAAACACTAAACTTTATTTCATTATTGTTATTACAACTTGTAAGATGATAAAATTAAATTTCAACTCTATCACTCTAGTTACACCTAAGGCCATGAATCATCAAATCTTGATTGTGAATTATTTATGCAAGAATGACAAATATCCAACTGTAATTTTTTAAAATATCACTTATTCTCTCATGAAAATATTTGTAGCAAATATTTCTTCATAGTTTTTTAAAATGTCACTCACCTCTTTATCAAAATATTTGTGATAAATACTCCTTATAATTTAAGAAAGTGACAAAATATTTCTTCAATAACAACATAAATATAAGCTTTTGTCATATAGATTTTTAGTTTTTATCATATAAATCTGTTTGTCATATAAAATACTAAACAAAAATAACTGAAATTTTTTTAAAAAAATATTTGAAATTTAATTTATAATTTAATATTTTAATTTATAATATTTTATATTAAAAAATTTATAAATTAATTTTTGAAAATTATATTTAAAATATTTTTTATAGTAATAAAAATTTATGAATTTATTTATAATTTATAATTTAAATTTATAAATATTTTATTTTATTTTAAAAATTAAATAAAAATAATTTAAATAGTTTATTTAAATTATTGAACGACTATAATATTTTATACCTTAAAAAAATTTAATTTATAATTTCAAATTCATAAGAACTTTTAACAAAATTTATAAATATAAATATAAAATTATAAAATAAATTTTTATTTTATAATAATTTATACTAAAAAAATTATAATTTAATTTCTTAAAATCATATGACACCTCCGAAAATCAAGATCGTACCGATATGAAGATAAAGATATCTTACCTCTATAAACCTCAGACAAAACTTATATACAGACTAGAATACGCAAAAATTATAATCAAACAGCTACATACCATAGACATAATCTCACAAATTTACAAAATGAGCTCCTTGCCTAGTTGTACAACATATGCCATGTACAAAAAGTATGTAAAATATCATACAATATATATATCGTCGAGCAGTATGCCCATGCACACGAAATAGATAGACTCGTGCAATATAAGGATGCCTAAGTAACTACATTAAGAATCTAGCATTGTAACACTCTTCTCAAAAGTCCCTGCAAGTCCACGCTTAGGAGAAAAATCCTGTAAAACTGAATAATAATAATGGAGTGAGTTTTCTTTTAAAACTCAATGAATAGGTACTAAAATAAAATAAAATATATTATATAAATAAATTTACTTTAAGGTATTAAAACATAATATCAGTATACCAATTGTAAGCTTTTTTCTTTTAAATTTAGAAGTAACATTTTAGAGTATTATATTTATCAAAGAGGAATGCGAAGATATAAGCAGGTATCAAGTATTAGGTATCATATCTCTCTTTATCCCCTACTTCTTACTTGTAAGCATATCTTTACATACACTTATTATATTGTGCCTTTTTCAAAGCACGTATATTTTTCCTTTTATGGCTCTCAACTAATGGATATAGAAATAGGAAATTTATGCAAAAATATATAATCATAAATTCAAAAATATCTAAAAAACAATATCAATGTTCAAATAAAACATAATTTATTATATTAGAAAATTTAAAATGAAACTATATGAATTCAAGATCGAAACTTATAACAATATCAATAATTAAGTCAAACAATTTTATACATCTAGGTAATACATTTTAAGTATCAAAAAATTTTTATAACTAAAATAAATTTAAAAAAAAAAATCATTTGTACATCTGCTCACTATTGAACAATTCAAAAATAATAATAATCTTCATGAATAAATTAAAATAAAAAAATAATTTTCAAAACACTTTTTTAATAAGATAAAGAATTATTTAAAACTTACTTATATTTGGAATATAAGACACACACACATATATATATAACACTTCAAACCATTAGAAAATACGGTCGTTTGCACTTACATGTAAAACCATTCAAATATATCTAAACATGGATTTTTGAACCATAAATAATATCAATGAAAATTCACTCATACCCAAAGCATATATGTTTATTTATAAATGGATTTATCATTTGAAACCATTTATGAAACATAGTTATTTTCACATAGTTGTAAAATATCTCGTTAATCATATTAGTCTTTAAAACTAATTAAAAATCCAATAATTTATAACATCATGAAACTTCATTCCAAACTTACTTATGTGCCAACGCGAATCATATAATATCTATCTCATTTCTTGTAAAATATATCATACACGTAAGACATAAATATTTTAATTTTTAAATTTATAAAACCCATTAGTAATGTATCACATTAGAAAACATTTCAAATATACTAAAATGGGATTAAATTATAGTATGAAGAAAACATAGTGAAATCTAGTCACTATTAGCAACGTATGTGAAAAACATATGAATATCTATAAGCATAGCTTTTAAACATTAGGGAAAACATAATGATATCTATTTATATAGTTTATTGACAGAGATTTGATAGAATTTGAATCAACACAGACTAGTTAGATGCTTCTTTGACGTATCTATGACACGAGCTTGCTAAACATTGTTAAAATAATCAAAACACAAACGCATCAAATTACTAAAGCTTATAATATACAGCTAAATCCTAAAAATTCTGTCTTCTCACTATCTATTATAAGAAACTAGTATGCCATGTTTTCTAAAACATGAAAATAAGTTTACATGCTATAGGATCTAAGAAATGAACTTGCTATGAATTTAAAAAATTTACCCTATATGTGTGTTAATCTTTGCTGCCCTTTATATAATTTTTTAAAACTTGAGAGCACCAAATTAGGTCCTCCTCTATCTTATGATGCCCTTAGCTAGTTGATTTTTCTCTTGGCTTTGTTGAATTTAATTAAAACCCTTTAATTTCACCTAGGTTTTTCTAACAAAATCCTAGAATTTCAATCTTTGAAAACACTTTTGAAAGCTTGAAATTGTCCGTACACCTTGCTAGATCTCTTCATAAGGATCCTAAATCACTGTTGTATTAAGCAAAATGATCAATAATTGATTACCTTATGGATAGTTGAATCTCACAGCAAGAAGAGGAAGAAAACCCAAAAATCATTCCTTTTTATTTTCATTACATTAATGAAAAATAAAATAATTTTCATTTTTATATTTATTTTATTTAATTAACATTTAATTAAACTATATATTTGGCTACTATATTGCCAAATGAAGGGACAAAATCATGCCATATCTAATGTATATCCACCATCCATTTGTAATTAAGTATAAGGTTAAGATTAAGCCACTTATCAATATTTGACTTGTTAGGATAAAATGTTAACATACATCACTCATTCCATTACCAAATTTAGATTAACTAATAATATTGCCTTAACTTAATATATTAGAGTAATATATAAAATAATGAGAAAAAAATCAAGTCAATCGTGGGTAAGACTCAATAGGTTCACTGTAAAGCCGATAGTGGACGATATAATTAAATTAAACTTCTTTAATTCTTTTTATATCCTAAATTAAACTATTTAATTATTTTATTCAATTAATTTTTCACAAGATTAATTAAATGTGTTTACAGATTAATATTGACACCTAGCTATGTGATACGGCCCCTGAATTATAATAAAATCGATAGTTTTAAAAATAAAACTTTTCGTTATCAATTATTGTATAATTAAATTCTTTTGTCACGTAATACTTTGATTGCATCAGGGGCATGCTATAATCATCAAACCCTTTTAGATCCAATGCTATGTATAATAAATAACGGATAACGACTCTATTATATATCACTATTAAGAACACACTTTTCAATCGTACATAATAAGTAATCTTAGCCGAGAATTTCATGAGTCAAATCTAAATTATTCACATAAAGCATTCTACCTTAAACACTAACGCTAACAAATTCTTTCTCGAATATTCACATACCTCCATGCATGTCTTACTACACCTAATGACTACCTATCATAAGCGTAAAATAGACTTGCCCTAAGTAGTATCAAAGTATGATAATTCACTCACAAGATAACTATAATATTGTAAAGTTTAAGGATTATTTATAGGACTGATACAACAAATGTTCAATTGACGATTAAGTGTAATTAGCATTTAGATGATTCATACAAGTCTGTTCAATGAATTCATACTCAACCAATAAGCACATATACACTTCTTTTAATATCTTTATACAAGTAATCTATGAGATTAATTACCCTCTATCACATAGAGCAAGGATAGCATATACTAGTTTTTTCGATACTATAAAGGTCCTACTTTATAGTCCCATGATTAAGAATACTTAAAAATGATACTATTAACATATAGTCTCATAAATATGAAATCATTATAAAAATATGTATTGAATATATTTTATGGGCTTTATCATTATATGTAAATCAAACATATATATTCAAATGATAAAAGACAACATATACATATAATAAAAAATACTCATTTTATTAAATCATAAGATTTACAAGAATTTTTATAAAATTTACAATCACTAATCACATCGTAATTGACTTTTAGGGTATACAACTCTTTCAATCTCTCAGTTGCACTCAAAGTCAATCACCCTTATGACAAAGACCCATTTTCTCAAAATATTCTTCGTACATCTTCTGAGATAAGGCTTTGGTGAATAAATCTACAATGTTTTAATCAGAGGATACTTTCTTAATGCGAATATCTTCTCGAACTATAATCTTTTGAATAATGTGGAATCTCTGTAATATGTGTTTGAATTTTTAATGAGATTTAGGCTCTTTGGCCTGTGCTATAGCTCTATTATTATCACAATATAACAAAATTAAATCTACAATTATAGGAACTATACCAAGTTTAATAATAAACTTTTTTATTCAAACACCCTCCTTTACATCTTCTGAAGCTATGACATATTTTGCTTCAGTGTTAGAATTTGTAGTAACTTTTTGTTTAAAACTTTTTCAATTTACTATTCTACTATTTAGTATGAACACATATCCTGAGATAGATTTACTATATTATCTTTATTTGACTAGAAACTTGAGTTAGTGTACTCCTCAAGTATCAAATCATATTCTCTATATACTAAAAATAAATCTTTCATTCTTTTTAAGTACTTCAAAATTATTTTTATGATTTTTCAGTGACCTTCACCTAAATTAGCCTAATACCTGCTCTTAATACTCAGAGTATAAGACACATCTAACCTCGTACACAGCATAGCATACATGATAGAATCAATTGTCAAAGCATATGGTATCCTACTCATGTATTCTCTCTTTGATTATATTTTAAGAGACATTTCCTGAAAGAGAGTAACATTATGATACATCGAGATGTATCCTCTTTTGAAGTTTTTCACATTAAATCTCTTAAGCACTTATAACATCACGCTTACAGCCAGGATACTACTGACAG
>JAWDEX010157128.1:0-19782 GCA_035221805.1 Trichilia hirta | reverse complement strand
TATCGTTCACATACAATATGAGAACATTATAGCATGATCTTTAACTCATTTATAAACACAATGTTTATCTGGATTTTGTTTAAATCTATACGATTTGATCACATCATTAAATCGTTTATTTCAGCTTTTAAAAGCTTGCTTCAATCTATAAATAGATCGATTCAACTTACATACCTTATTTTTATTTGTAGTGGATATAAAATTGATTGGTTACTGCATATAAATATTTTCCTCAAGATGACCATTGAGGAATGCAATTTTTACATTCATCTGCCTGATCTCTAAATTATGGTATGCTGCTATGGCTAGCATGATTCGGATGAATTTAATTATAGCCACGGGCAAAAAGATTTAATTATAATTCAATCCTTGTTTTTGAGTGTACCCCTTTGCAGCTAGCCATGCCTTATAGGTCTCTACTTCACCATCTTTACCAAGCTTTCTCTTGAAGATCCACTTGTAACCAATAGGAACAATTTTTTCTGGTAGATCAACAAGTGTCCAAACTTAATTGGCGTACATGAATTGCATCTCAGAATCTATAGCCTCTAGCTATCTTTCTGAATCTCTATTTAGGATAGCTTCTTCGTAATTCTTAGGATTATCAGGATGATCTACTTTTCTTACTAGGTAAGAGTCAAACTCTTGCTTATACAGGAGACCATATCGCTCAGAAGATCGCGATACTCTAGAAGATTTTTTAATTAGAATCTAAACTAGAGCTGAGGTCTATTAACTGAAAGGTCCAGCCTTAGTATCATCAGATTGAGCTTCTAAAGACCCCTCTTTAAGCTTAATTAATCTACTTGCACCACCTTCTATCAAGAACTCTTTTTTTAAGAAGTGTGTATTTCTACTGATCATAATATGCTAATTAGTAGAAAAGTAGAAATAATATCCTAAATTATCTTTAGGATATTTGATAAATCTTCCCTTCTCTGATTTTACATCTAGATTATCAGGATTAACAATTTTAACATAAGCTAGACAACCTTAAATTCTCATATAACTGAGACTGGATTTCTTTTCACTTCATATCTCATACGGAGTCTTTTGAACTGATTTTGACGGGACTTTATTTAAGATATGCGCAATAGTCATTAGAGCATATCTCTACAAATACACTGGTAAGTCAGTAAAACTCATCATGGATCATACCATATCCGATAAGGTACAATTTCTTCTTTTAGCTATACCATTCAATTGTGGTGTATAAGGAGGAGTCAATTGGAAAATTATACCATTATCCTTTAAGAATTCTTGAAACTTTGTACTCAAGTATTTCCCTTCACGATCTGATTGTAAATTTTTAATACTCTTTCCAATCTATTTCTCTACTTTATTTTTAAATTTCTTGAACATTTCAAAGGAATCAGTCCTTTTTCATTTGCAAATAGAAAAAATATGAAATTATGTATGAATCTTTAAAATCTTAGGGACCATATAATATTATCTCTTTGTTAAACTTCAATCCACGTGTTTGACTGATTCCAGCGCTGTAAATAAATAGTTGCATTAAATTTCGTTCATGGGTAATATTTCGAAGTTGATTTTCCGGATGGGCGCGGAATCTCATGGCTAGTTATAGTCACGTGAACCGCCGTTTCGTTCTTTGAGTAGTAATATAATATGGGTAGCCAGAAGTACGAATCAATATAGAGGTCAATCTCCACTCCTGATAATTTCTAACTCATTAATACCCTCATCTTTGTATTCTATCGTAACCTTCATTCTCCAGTGGAGGCGTGCTCGGAATATTATTACGCTAGAAAACAGGCCTCAAATTCCCGCGGATTGTCTTCGCTCTTGAATAGTTGCATTCCTACTTTGGTATTGCGAAATTGTGATGTGATATTTCCTTTTTAGAGATGACTAAATTCGTGATCTGAATTCAAAATTGATATTCAAAAATATGTGTGTGCGTGTATTGGGTAAATTCTCATATTGCAACACATAAGATATAAATTGAAAGATGTTATTTAGTACCATGATCTCATGTTATACACCGATAATAAAATCAGATATAACATTGGCAAAGTATTTTCTAGCTTAACGTGTTGGAGGTTTATACCAATTTGGTGAAGGAGCTGCTATTGGATTCTTCTTCGGTGTTGGAACTTCCGGCAGACTCCGTCGAAGTACTAGACCTTCTGCCCTACTTCGATGGACTAGGTTTTCTGACATTATAAAAGATATTTTAAAAAGCCAAAAGAAATGTTAAAATAATGAAATAAAAAAAAAAAGAAAATTTCTTTTCATACTAGTATATGGGATGTTTTATGAATCATCACAAAGTTGAGGTTTTGGTGGTTTCTATTACCTTGGATTACTGAGAAATTTGGAATTTTTGCTTCTGTTAAGGAAGGCAGTGAGCTGATTAATAAAAGAAGATAGGCGAGAAGCAGAGAATAAAGAGCTGCAGAAGCATTACTCCCTCGGCACCTAGACATTGGGAAACCTATCAAAAGCAAATTGTATTTCGTTATTCCTTTACAGAAGTATTCAATTGCTTTAAATACAAGGGCTGCAACCAGATATGATGATTTGCTACGAGCAGTAACACTTACAATCATTGACTGAAAAAAAAAAAAGGAAGTCAAGTATTCAAACTTTAAATTTTCCAAGTCCAAAAAAGAATAGCGGTTCATATTGACAAACATGTTAATTCATGAAAACATAAACATCTAGGGACTATTTGTTAATTAAAAAATTGATTTTCAAACCAGCGCGATAGCCGCATTCTATTGTGAGTTAATAAAGAAAAAGAAAATACGTAGAGTTACAAGACTGAATCCAACAATATATTTAAAAAATGATTTCAAAAAAAAATAAAAATAAATAATTATATATGCCTTGATCGGTTTTGCATATAACGAGATACAAGATCAGATGGCAGCCGAGTCAGTAAATTTTATAAATGTATATATATATATTGAATTTCTAAATGATCTCTAAAATTTTTTAAATGTTTGGGACAGAGTTCCTGAAATATTTACCGAATTATGTTTTCTTAATTCTCAGATTTTTCTTAAATTTAAATTTAGAGTTATGAGCTGTATATATATTATGGTTATGTTTCCGTGCAGTTTATGAAGTAATTTGTTGGAAAAATTATTATATTAAGAAAATGACTTGATTTTATTTTCTACTTGAAATTATGTTGGATAAATATTTTAATGCTTCATAAAAAATAGGTTCAGAATTTGAGGCCAACAACTATTTATTTACAACATGTTCATTATCATTCAAATGATGAAGGCAAGTGCTTGAACTTCAATAGTTATTAGGTCCTTCGTCCATCAGTGGATCATTTGGAGATTAATTAGTTTTACCCTGGATATTCTTCTATTACCAAAGGCATTGAACTTAATGTGAAACGAAGATAAACGAAGAAAATATTATTAAATGAAAAATATTTTGGAATGAAAATATATTTGTTTATCCCTTAAGAAACGTTCAACTGGGAATCCTTTTAAATTCAAGTATGGCAACCAGAGATGATGTAATGCAGACAATAACACTTACGGTCACTGGCTATGAAAAAAGAAAGAAAGAAAGAAGAATTTCAAGTATCCAACTTTTGAACGGTTCAAGTCCACAAAGAAATTGCAACTTTCCCCTACGATGCGCAACTTGCCGGCATTTTCCATCCAACCAACTTCTGGGATATTTGTTATTGCATTAATGGCATCTCATCATTTATTCCGACTTAGCTTTCTTTTTTCTGTTTCTTATCTCTCTATAATATGAAAGAAGAGGAAGTTTTAATTGAAATATAAGTATCAAAATACCTGTAAATTCATATTAAAATTGATCGATTATACGTATACTTATTATAAAGAGAGGAGTAAAACACATTATTTTCTATTGAATGTTACAATCACCATGACAGTGATACTACGGTAATTACAAATTTTGAAATTAAATCAGATTGTAAACAAGCAACTGCCAAGCATTGAAAGAAATAATAATTTCTTGATCGTTCAATAATATTCACTTGCTTATAATAACCGTTCTGATGTGGTAGTATTAATCATTTGGTCTTCCGAACAATCAAGTCTGTTAAAATTGGACCTTGGATAGCTGAGGACTCTACAGTTCTTGCTCCTTTGAACAGAAACAATGAACTCATTGATAAAACCTGTTGGGGATAAATACCAAAGAACCGGGTGATGGCTACCTTACCCTGCGCTTAGGGTAACTACGAGGCCGAGCTCATAGGAAGAAATATACCACGGCGGGCCCACCTAGAGGTCCACCTCAGGTTGAAAGCCACTACAAATCAACTCCGAGACCTATTTTTAGTGGATCCACTAGTGCTTAGGACCGAAATGCAAAATGAATAGGAAGGTAAGACGCATGGCGATTCTAGAGGGCACACGGTGGATCTCAGAGGTTGCACACTAATTTTACGATGATTACTCCGTAAGATTACATGTTAGCTCCAAAATCATTACCCATTAAAGCTGCACGCTAATTCCAATATAATTACCTATTAACCTCCATTTTCCACCCCGTCACGTGTCATCCTGTAAACACAAAGTCACTTCACACACGACCAGCTAGTTTATTTTTCAATATTCCCACATGGCTGCATCCTCGAAGACACGCAACCACCCTATACACATGTTAAAGGCTTTATAAAAGGTGAGAACTTCCAGCTGAAAAAGGATCTGGAAACTCATTGTTTTGGCTCTTACTCTGCTACTTTTCTGTCTAAATTCTCTTCCTATAAATAAAAAAATCCTAAAATTTGACTTCAGTATCGTAGGATTTTTGTCAGTCAGCGTCCCTCTAATTCTATTTCTATATTCACAAGTTCTCGAATACCCAAGAACTATCGATGATCTACTGTGTGGTTCCCGAAGGTTCCCAGAGATTTTAACGTTGTCTGAAACTAAACAAATGTTATTATACTAAAAGACATGCATACAAGCATGGAAACCCAAAAGAGAATCACGCCAACATAGCCACAACCACAAACAAAAGACATAAGGCTATATCATTGAGCGCCAACCATGCTAGCTAGCTTGCAAACTTTAAGCCTTCTCTCCCAAGCAAACCACCATGAGAATAGAAGAAAGTGAAAGAAGGTTTCTAAAGAAAGACCAACAAACACAAGTGCTAGCAACTAAAGTGACAACGCTTGAGAAAGTGCTAGCAAAGATAAAGAAGTTCTTTAGTTGTAGATCCGTTGTGGTTTTGAACCCCAAGGCTACAGTGCTGGGAAAAGCTAATGAAAACAGATGCGAGTGTATGACTTAAAAATCATTTGTTTATCAATTTCATTTTTTATAACCTTATATTTTGTTTATTAATAAATGTAACAAATATTTTTATTCATGTACATATATTCTTTTCTTTATTGCTTTATGCAAAAGAGTAAAGTATATGTATAAATTATCTAAATAATTTATTTAAAAATCAAACAAAATTATCAAAGCTATTTTCTATGAAGTGGTATTGATTGATAGTAATATTGAAAAATAGGCATATTAAATATCACCAATAAATATTATTGGATAATATTTGTGTAAGTGACAATAAGAGTTATGTAACAAGGGTATTAATATGGATTAATAGTTAAGAACTATTTTTTAGATGTAACTAAATAATGATAAATTATATGATAAACATATAGTCAATGATTTGTTGCAAAATTACTTTAGTTTTTTATATAATCCATTAATTTGAGACATCACAATCAAATTTTATACGGATGTATATGGTGTATAAGTACGTAACTATCCATTTTCTATATAATAAAGTAAATTTAGTTATGCGTTATTTATATAGGTATGTAATGACGTCAATAGGAGATTTGTTAACTTGATAAATTAGATTAAGAGTTACCATTAACTTTATCGAGGTTAAGTTCATAGTTAATGTTAATAAATATCTAAAATCTAAGTCTATGGCCACAGCATTTTAACATTACACGAAGTTCTCAGGGAAACGAGTTCAAAATATATTGATTGATGATTCACAGGTAAATTAAGATTAGGATTTTAACATTCCATAAACCTTTACTCGATTAAAATTAGACAACGAAAACATATAACTCATACATACATATATATGTGTGTGTATGTGTGTGTGTGTGTGTGTGTGTGTACATACATACATATACATATATATCTGTGTGTGTGTGTGTGTGCACACACACACACACACATATATATTTGTGCGTACACACGTGCGCGCGTACACACACACACACATATATTTGTGCGTGCGCGCGCTCGTACACACACACACACATATATTTGTGCGTGCGCGCGCCCGTATAAAGTTTACCTACATCTCATTGTAACTTAGAATTGACTAATAAACTCAGTCATTATAGTTATACTAACAAATGATCCCTATTCCTTGCAATCATAATAGTTGTCAGAGTAATGCCGATTTTTTAACAAAGAAACGCTGATGCTTAAGTCAATGAGAGTATTGCAAAGTGGTTATATGATAAAAAGGAAAGGTTAAGGCTTTAGAAAGAACTAAATAGATAGGAATAAGTTTGCTATAAAAGAGAAAAAAGATAACCATTGTAGGTTCTCTAAGCCTTTTTGTGGAAGATATAGAATTGCCTTTCAAACTAAGTCTCGTCCCTTTATAAAGATTCATTGCATGCATCACAAACACGTCTAAATGATGTCGAAGAATCGGAAGGTTAAGTGAATGCTTTCTTTTTCTTTAGTTTAAGGCAAGTCATGATTCATCTTTTGTCTTTTCTTTTTAACATATATGTAAGGCATGGTCTCTTGTTCCATAGTACTTTAACAAGTCAAAGTGAAAAGACAAGTATAGGGGCTTATGTATGGCTTTCATTATTGCATTCCACTTTTGTTAATATTGATGTGCTGTTGATAGAAAAAGAGAGCAAGATAGTATTAATACTGAAATGCCTTTCCTGCCGTATACAATGTTCTTGAGGTATGACCCAGGGCAATTGTTAGCATTTTCTCTTGCAATCATCTTAGAGATTTGAAGAAGACCTTAGTTACATGCCCTTTCAGAATCATCAAGCAAACTTTGCCCTAACAAAGTGAGGTTTGAGCAAGATTGATCCCAGCTACATAAAAAGGTAATAATGTGGCATGACATGATGACATAACTAGGTATGATGACATGGTCAGGCACAATGAAATGGAGATTCCCCACTAAATAGTTGATAGAAATTCATTTTTGACCCTAGAGCTTAAATTCCTACTTGACCATATGGTTAGGATTTCTTAATCACATGACTTCTTTTGAGTGGTCACTAGATTTACTCCCAACATTTGGTCTCCCTTAATTTTGAGCTAAAAGTCTGAGGCTTTTGGTTAAAAGCTAATTAGTCATGGTGACATGGCCTTAAGTTGATTTGTTTGAGAAGTTAAAAAGACAACAATTGGAAAGACAACTTTAGTCACCATATTACTTAGCGTGTAAGATAAGAAACTTCAACTATCTTGAATTCTTGTCATCATTGTGTAGCTATTGTTAGCTATATCTACATTTATTGTGTGATTATTATTTATGGTCATTATATATTCCCCAAATGTTAACTTTTGGTTTGTGACGCCCAAGGCTATCTAGCTTCTTAAACACAACAGGGCTATTAACCACCCTATTAATTTTATTGTTTACATGGCATCATCTAAACTTTTCATTCTTTCCGTGGCCACGATCTCAAAATGCTTTCTATAAATAGAGCCCTTTACACTTCTTTCCTTATTTTTTTTGCTATTGCATATAAGATCTCTGTACCTGTGCTCTCATGCTTGCCTCAGATCTCCCTATGACTACTTGGCGGGCAATTTTCTTTGCTTTATCATTCCATACTATTTCTATGATGAGTTGTCCAGCTTTTTGTGTGTTCTTTTTACTACAAGTTGTTATCACTCGGGTATACGTTCATTTTCAAAGTCTTTTCAAAGCTTTTTGTTCCTAATGGTTTCTCGACAATAATGAATCTTTATACTAAAATATATAAATCCTTATGCCGATCAAGGATAGTGCATGTTGATAGGGTCTTTTGAATTACTTGATTGAGGGTTTAATATATGAAGTAAGGATAGGGTTTTTAAGATTTGAAAGGACAATTAAGGATTTTTCATTCAAAATTGTCTTTTTCGTATTTCACATGTTGTACAAAAAGGAAAATGGCTAGTGTCTATATTCTAATTATGTACACCTAATTGTAAGTAATCCTATACAATATAGTTCAGTAGTTCAAGTATTATATTCATAGGAAGTGCTTTTTTCAAGATGCAACAATTTTATTCAATGATCTAAAATAAGTTCAATGGTCCTAAAGTAAATTCAATATTTTATAAGTAAAGAAATTTTGTTGATTGGTTGATTTTAGAGTAAGAAATCTTGATACTTTATGTAACTCAATTAAGATTAATCAAAGAGTTATCTCAATGAAAAGGCAAAAATCAATTTTAGTTTATAAAAATATTTTTTTATAAAATAAAAATTTTTGAATAAAAAATTATCATTTAAATTAACTAAAAAATATTTAAGAAAAGTGTTTAGGATATGTAAATGTTTAATTCATTTTTCATGTTAATTGTCTACAAAGAATCAAGGTACAAAATACCAAGCATTCTTTGCTGCAAAAGTCAACAAAAAATTAAAATGGAAAAAAACTTAAACATATTTTAAAAATAAAATTTTTTAATTAAATAAAAAAATAAATATTAAAGCACAAGAGAAGGATCAGGAAAATATACCATATCCATTAATTTTAACTTCCTAGTCTTAGTTAGGAGATTAGAAATACATAAAAATTAGAGTGAAAGAAAGCATAATTACAAAGTAATTTTATTAATGTCTTGAATGTATTAAAAGTGTAATGACAAATGAATAAGTCTCCTTTTCATAGGCACAAAAGAAAGCTCTAGAAATACATAAAAATAAGAGTGAATGAAAGTATAATTACAAAGTAATTTATTTAATATCTTCAATGTATTAAATGTGTCATGAGCAATGAATAAGACTCCTATTTATAGACACAAAAGAAAGCTATAGAGATACACCAAGAAACTTGAATCCAAGTTAATGTGAGTTGTGTAATTCAAGTTATGGCCCAAATAATAAAGAAGAATTAAATGAGACTGGCAATACAATTGGGTCTTAGTTTAGGCCATTTTAGACTTTTAAATGTCCAAATTTGATTATTATTATACAATAAACATTTTCATTTTAATGAGTTTGCTTTTCATAAAAACTTAAATTGCTTTAAAATTCCTTTTGATTAAAAGGTTGTGCTTATTTTACCATTCTTGTGTCAAAATAAAAATTAAACAATAATTACAAACAAAGTAAATTTTAAACACAATGTTAGAAATATGCTTAATTGAAAGAGTTAATTATAGTGCAAAATATAAAATGATGAATTTAACTCTTGATAAATATACACTTTTAAATACTTATCACATATCCCAACTAGCTTATTACTAGTCTCTTAGCAATACAAAGTATTAAAATTTGATAATGATTTAAAATAAGAACTTAATTACAAGGTATTTATTATTTTATTTTTTTGATATTTTTAAATAAATAAACTCTTAATCACAAGTTTTAAATATAGCCATAACACATTTTAAATAAAAAATTCATAAACCTTTTTTGTGCTTAAAATAACATATAAATTATAGAGCTTAATTAAATAAGGAACACAATTCATTCTTATTGTTTTACTAGAATTAACATCTTTTAGGCAATATTTATTTAATAATTATATCTATAACCCAATTCATCAGCTAATAACTCTCAGACTAGTTGGTCTTAAGATATTTGGTTTAAGACATCTCTACGAGCCTCTTTAGGATATAAACTAGAACTTATTTTTTTTATTTATTTGTATTATTTTTTTATTTATTAAACATGAGACTTATTCTATATAACTAAGTATGCCACAATGGCACAGTTCATTCCTTGTACTTGCTAACAATACTTGTATTTATTTTTTTTTATTTTTATTTTTTTAATATTCTTAAAAGTTATCTATGATAAAATCATCAAAATCAAATGTATCAAATTCTCAACTTGCACATATAATTATTTTTCAAAGTGAGCATGTGATAAGAATAGTTTATAAAATTCTTGCCTAGAAGATATATAGACGCAACTAATTAACCAATGATCATACAATAATTCAAAGATTTGAATAATTCAAATAAAAGTAAATAATAAAAAATTGCCATGAATTTTAAAAATAAAAATCAATTATTAACTAAAATACACAAAAAATAATTCACTCAAAGATAACACTACTAAGATGTGTCTCAACAATTAAAGAGAGAAAAAAATATGATCCTTTACTTATCCATCATCATATAAATTAGATACTATTAGCCAACAAAGTTTTTTTCACAAAATTTTTAGATAATAAAACACCCAAAAAAATACACATACACAAAAAAAATAATAAAATAATATTTGCAATATATAATATCAACTACCCCTCCTCTAAACTAATTTGAGACATTGTTCTGAATGTCTAACTATAGAAAGGTAAAGTATAAGAGACATCATCTGAACGAGTATTTATTGAAAAAATAAACTTGTAATACATATTCTCCTATAAAGATCAATGATCAATATATTACATATATTTTATATAAAATAATTTAAAATAAAAGAAATAATATAATATTATTCATTCTATAAGAAAGAAGAGTTATAGTTAGAGCATCAAATTTAGCTTTCTCTTTATATCACTTTGCACTGACTAATCTATGTAAGCCATTACTAGATCAAGTTTACAAATAAAATCTTATAATTTATCAATCAATTAATTAAGATTTACAATAGATACTAGGATTTTTCATACTAATTGCGAGATAAAGTGTTATTCTATAACTTGATCAAGAAAAGATAGTAAATCATCAAAGAAATTATTAGCATTCAATAGTCTTATATGTTTTTGGTGAATATTCAATTATGCTTAAGAAGTAAATTAAAAAAATTCTTTTAAAGTACCAAAACTACCTGCAAAGCATACAAAGGCTCTAAAATTACAGATCATTTTAATAATATGTTCATGTATAAAAGACACCCATAATTTCTCTTCAACTGTTATCCTTGCAATTTTTTCTACAATTAAAGGTATAGCATTACTAACTAAAACTTAACTGCCTATTAAATATGCAATTGTGAACACATATCCTATCAATCTAAAACTACTTTCTCTATAAATTAAATAAATTTTTTTCAACTAAAATTCTTCCAAAATTACTTACTGCATTCATAAACTCTGTATTTTTTTAGAACTAAAATTGCAAAAAATATATAATTTTCGAATTTTATGAGCTGAGACTCTACTTATTTTCTTTAATTAGCTTAATTCTAAAAATAAAGAAAAGGATCGTTCAAATATATGAAAAAGATAAAAATATAATAATAATAATAACAACTATAAAGATAGCCTAGCTACTTGTCAAATGGTTTGAAAATAAGTAATAAAAGTAAAAAAAAATAGTAAATACACGCATATATAGTAGTTATAATTATGGCTTACATTTTTCTTTGGTTTTACATCTAGAATTAGCTTGAATGCCCTTTATAGGTTGAGAATAGGCTTTTTATTCAATTTTGTTATAAATTGACAAATAGAGTCATTTTTAGTTAGATTTTCAAGATATAGTGCTCGTGTTCCTAGAGGAATTAGTCCTATAATTTTTTTTATTTCTTATTGTACTAATATACAAAAATGCATCTCCAGAGTTAAAAGGATATTATCTAAAGTTTCTTTACTCAGTCTATTTTTAATGAATTAAATCTTATCTTTTCAATTATTAGAAACCATTCTTAAAGAACGACATCGCTTGTTGTAGGTCTAGTGTGCATATTTATGAAAAACTTTTAATCTTTTTACTCTTCGCTTTTTAGCATAAGAACTCTTACTTAACCCAGATATTTTAAAAACAAAAGAATCAGAAAACTCACCCCTCAAATAGACTCTGGCCTCAATTAACCACCTATATCATTAAGAATACTTTTGTCTATTAGCATCTTTAATCTTGTAGTCATAACTTAGTAAATTTTTATCAAACTATTTATAGAAAGAAAAGGAAAAGAAAAGAAAAGGAAAGGAAAGAAAGAAAAGAAAAGGAAAATATTTTCGCAAATTTGAAAAAATTTCATCCATTTTTGAAAAGGTAAAAAAGGCAAGTAAGAAATTTTTTTTTTTAACAACTCAGTTATTTTGAAAGAACTGAAAACTGATTTGAATGTCACGAAATACTGTTATCTATCATTTAACCTAGAAAAGAAAAATAATAACAGCAATGAAATCTAAATACCATCTTGCCAAAACAAATAAACAATCGTTAAAAATAATTAAATTAAAAACTAACCTTATGAATAATTTTTCTTATAACAAGGATTAGAAAGAGAAATAATTTCTTGTTAGGAGTTTATACATTTTAAAAATAGTTTGAGTTTTTATCTATTTACTTTAAACACATTACCATTTCTAAGATTTTTAATATCAATAGCTCCATAAGGATATACGTATTTTATAATAAATGAACCACTCTATATTTGTGAAAAGATGTAAAATTTCAAATTAGAAAGAAAACATTTTAACCTACTTTAATTATTTTTCTCAAAATAATTTTATCATGTTAGAGTGTCTAGGCCTTGACTTCTTTTTCTTTTTTCCCCTTTTTTTTCGACAAATTGTCAACTATTTCTTTAACAAAAAATGTGATTCATAAGCCTTAGAATGATAAAAATTAATTATATGACTTATCTTCTTGTCAAGTGTGCATACTTGAAATACTTGTTTTGAATAAAATATTTTACCTTAGTCAAAATCTCCTTTTTATCTGGGATGCTTTATTGAGATGAAACATTTTCTTCTTATTTGTTGTCATTCAATTACCCTAATTTTTTAAAACATGACTTTTTTCATTTACTCTCTATCACCTGCGCACAATCAGGTAATGAACATATGCCAAAAATATCAAACTCTAATTTCATAATTATGAATTAACCAAACATACTCCTAAAAGATCAAAAAAATTGCCTTTTTGAAATTGGTCTTCTATTACAATTTTAGTGATATCCTTATTTTTGTCTTCGTGTTCATCATATGATTGAGTACATATATTAAAAACATTAAGTTTTAATGTTATATCGCCAAATGATAATTTTAAGACTCCATTTTTATAATTAATTAAAGCATTAGAAGTTACTAAAAATTCACACCTTAAAATAATAAGAATTGAATTTTGCACTTTTACAAGCAGTATATCCGAAATAACAAAATTCACTAAATATATAAATTTATCAATTTGAACTAACATATCTTTAATAATTTTGCTTAGTAATTTGATTGATCGATCAACAAACAAAAGAATCACTAATGTTTGTTTTAACTCACCAATCAAGCTATTGATAAACTAAATATGAAAGTACATTTATACTAGCACTAAAATTAAGTAAACCTTGTTTAATTTTATAACCATTGATAATGCATTAGATTATAGGACAGTTAGGATCTTTGTATTTTATGGCATTATTATTCTAAAGAATTATACTTACTCATTCAGCTAAAAAAGTTTTCTATTTTACATTCATTTTTTTTTACCATGTATGAGTCTATTAAAAATTTATTATATGAAGACACTTATTTAATCATATCTAACAAATAAATATTGACATTTTTCTATTTGAAAATTTTATAAATTTTTGAATTATGATTTAATTTTTTTTATAGACTTTAATGCACAAGAAAATAAGGGCACATGTATAGCTTCGATTTTTTTAACAATAGGTGTAAGTTTGTTGAATCTTTTCTTACCTGTAAAGATCCATTCATCTTTTTTATCATATAGTTCAGGAATATTTTTTTCAATAACCTTACCATTACGAAGAGTAACAACCGATTTAAGTTAGTTAATATTTAAAATTGATTGGCTTTTATGGATTTGGCTATAGTTAAAATGGAAACTTATCCTTCTAAAAAATGCTAACTATAGATGCAAATTATACAAGAATGTCTTTCAAATCAACTAATGTTTAAATAGTTTGATTAATAATAATTCTTACTTTTCAATGAATGCATGCAAAGTTTTCTTAAGAGTTTTAATTTTTGAATGATAATATGGAAGAGAAATAGAAGGCCTTTATGGTTGAGATACATAAGAATTATGATTATTTTTCTAGCTAAAACTTGGATAGTTTTTCTAATTTGCATTATAAGTGTTAGAGTATAGTGATAGGTAAGACTTTTGAAGATAATTTATGATATTTATTTGTTCGTTTATAACTTTTCTAAATGTTCGAAGGTTTAGGCATTCTTTTTGTTGAGTATACACTAATATCACAAATACTACAAATATCTTCATGCTTAATAGAATTAACCTCTTTTATTTTTCTAAGTTTTATAGCTTTAATTTTTCTTGCTAAATTAGCAACCCTAACATTTGAATTATCTTTTTGACTTAAATTATATTTTCTTCCACTTGAATTAATTAGATTAAATCTAATTGAATTATATAAAAAACTAGTAGTATGTTAAGATTGTAATTTTTTAGCCAAGTAATCTAAATAATCTAATGTTCATTTGGATCTTTTCCCAAAAAACTCTCTATTATATATTATTTTAATAAATTATTTTATCTCAGGTGTTAAATTGTCGTAGAAAAAACTAATTGAACACCATTTTTTAAAACCATAATGTGGACATGAATTTAATAAATCTTCATATTTTTTTCCAACATGGAAAATATGTTTTATTTTTTTTTGAAAAAATTTATAAATTTGTTTTTTGAAAGTAATTATTTTATGAATTAGAATTTTTTTTTTAAATTTAACTTACATCTTATTTCTAGTTTCAATTGATCTAGGCCTTGAGAAATTAAGTCAAGTTTAGCTTTATCTTTTAAAGCAAAAGAAAATAACTTTGATTTAATAATTTTTTCACTACATGCTTGATCATTATAGGTTAAACAAACTTTTTCAAATTTTTTTAAATGCAAGTAAATACTTTCTTTGAAAGTAAAGAAATCATGCCCGACTTAAGCTTAAAGTTATTTACATTAATGAAAAAATGAAGTAAGAAGGAATTGAATTTTAAGGGGGTCTAAAATATTCATGTATGGTTTTCAGAGGTTGCTTTTCAGCCATGATTTCTTCGATTTTCAACCATGATACTTACAATATGTAAAAAAGACGAAAATGATGAAGATAAATTAAATAAATTGCTAAAAAAGTTTGAGAATTATCTTTCGCCAAACGTTCGAAATATAGGTCACGATACTAAGTAAGTATAAACAAAATAAAATAAGATAAAATACATAATAATTATAAGTTAACAAAAAAATATTAGCACAATAATATTTACAAAAGAGGTGAAAAACCTTCCTTGTAACATAAACAAAATAAAATTAAAATTACAGTACTAATATAAAATAAATGAGGAATAAAATTACTATTTAAAATAAAAATAACAATAAAAATAAGGTGCTTAAATTAAAAAAAACAAATGAGGACTAAATCTTCCACTTAAAATAAAATAATAATAAAATAAAAGTGGAAGAAAGTAAATAAAATAAATAGAAATTAATTCACTCACTTAAAATAACAATAAAATAAAATTGTAAGAAAATAAATAATAAAAATTTAAATGACATAAGAGTAAATTGTAAAAAGGTAAATAATATAAAAGTAAATTATAAGAATTTAAATAAATATAAAAATTAATTAAATTAAATTATGTAGAAGGCTTAGCCTTTCATAAAGCCAATTTTATCTTAACTAATTATACTATTTTGGAGCAGTGTCAAAAACCTTTCTACATTTTAATTATGTACATCCAAGTGTAAGTACTCTTATTATAGCATAGTTTAGTAATCTAAGTGTAGTATCTACAAAGAATATTTTTTTTAAGATGCAATGATTTTATTCAATGATCTCAAATAAGCTTAACAATTCAAAAAAAAAGTTCAGTGATCCCAAAGTAAATTCAATAGTCTAAAAGTAAAGAAATTTTAGTGATTGATTGATTGTAGAGTAAGAGTTACTAAATGAAAATTAAAATATAAATTAAAACACTAGGATATTAGCAGTCAACACTTTTGGAGTTGTTGGTGTTGTATGCCCTAAAATTATTTGTGTTGTCAATTTTGAATATTTTGTATCGAATCATTATTGTAATCGAAGAAATTATTTCTTATTCATATGTGTAAGCTAGTTTCTCTTTCTAATCATACTAATGATTGAGTATACACATAAATTACCTAAATAATTTAGTTATTTAAAATTGTTCCCTACGAAAACAATACCAACTGGGTATCGATGTTGTATAATAGACATACTGAATATCTTTAGTGAATAATATGAGTTAATATTAGTGTAAGTGATATAATAGTCATATCATTAGGACATTAGTATGAAATAATAGTTAGAGAATTATTTTTTAAATGTGACCAAAGCTATAATGAGTCACACGAAAGTATATTATCAATGATTCATCATATAATTATACTATTACATTAACTACTTCTCAGACCTGAGATATTATAGTTATTAATCAGTATAGATACACATGATTCATATAGTATATAAAATATGAGACTAATTATATCTTATACAAAAAAAATTAATTTGATCATGTGTTGTTTATATTAAAAAGTAAATGATTATCAGATAGAATCTATTGACCTAATATAAAAGATTTCAAGGTTTTGTTGACTTGGTATAGATTTGAATTTCTAGTCAAATATTAGTAAATGGATAACAAAAAAAGTCTTTGACTAAAGTATAAATGTCATACAAAGAGTTCAAAGTGACAAGTTCAGCACGTATTGATTAATTATTCGTATATAATTAAATTTAAGATTTTGACATCTGTGAGCCTTAATTTAGTTTTGATTAGACGAATAAAAAGAGATTAGTCATACAAAATATATAATTAGATATAAAAGATTCGATGAAATTTTTCTTTATTATGATTTAATAACTATAGCATGTTACTAAAAATTAACTATAGCCATTGAGTACCCAAATTATTTGGAATGAATTCAATAAGATTGATTTCATCTTGTAGCTAACACCATAATAAACTTAAAAGGTCACAAATAATAACTTATATTCTTTTTTGAGAGAGAGTAAATATTATCTATAAGAGAGCTAGCACTCTTAAAGATAATATTTGGTTAAAAAGTATAAAGAGTTTACATGTTAAATAGTTTAGTAAACTCAAAAACTTTATAAATTAATCCAAATATAACTTATAATAAGTTACAATATTCTATTAATATTTAGATATGACAATCGAATTAAAATAAACCTGGTCAAAGTTAATTTGACTAGCTTAGGGATCATTTTATAATAAATTACTAAATAAGGATAAAATGGTCATTTTGCTTGGTACTATTAGAAAGTTTTCAAGAGAAGCTTTGGACTCATTTATATTTGACTATATTATTAAGAACAATTTAGTAATCAAGTTAAAAATATAAATATGGGTTATTTTCAAGTATTTGTAAGAATTGTTTAGCACAATTGTCAAAAAATTAGAAAAGCTCCTCATTTTCTCTCTTTACAAAAACGTGGCCAAGCAAAAAATGCAATATTTAGGTTTGATTTCTTAGAGATGTCATGCTTTTAAGGTTAAACTCTTCATTCCTAAGCTAATTGTTAGCTTGATTATATGTTTATATGGTTGATTTTGTGAAAGTAAGCCTTATTTGTATGTATTTATGTCATAAATCTTAAATATTTTAATTTCACCTCATCAAATTTTTCAAATGATATTAGAGCATGATATGATGTTGATAATACACTTGATTTGTTGTTAGAATGGTTGGATTTAATTGATTAAAGTTTGGGTGTAAAATAGAAATTGTAGAGTTTATGAAAATTCTTATGGTTTTAAAGGAAGAAGATGGTGAATAGTTTATCATCTTTATGTGTTAATGAGGTTAGTGAAGTCATATGATGATGATGATGATATCGTGGGAGCATGATTTCATATGATGAAATGATGATGAAACATGATGAACATACATGTCATATTCGATCATCATGGAGAACATACATAATTGTTATGTTTATGTTTTCTTTGTGACTTGAATGCATGTAATTTCATGAGATGAGATAATGTTGATCATGAGTAAACCTCAAAATTTTCAACCATATTAATTTTTCTATGAAAATATTATATTTTTGATAATTAATGCATATTTGGTTGTTGATGATGATTAATGATCATGAATGCAAATACTTAATGGTTAATTATAAAGTAATTATCATGATTTTGTTGCTAGGATGTTTGGCTATCATGAGAAATTGGTGATTAATTGTTAATTGTTAATTTGGTTGCTTGAAAAATATTTAATTCATTTGATGAATTCTTAATTAGGCTAATGAGCTTGTTAAGGTGATTAACAAATGTTTAAATCTATAATTGAATAAGTAATTAATTTGATTAATTCGTTTATAATTTATATAGATATTATATGATAATATATATATATATATACACACACACACACATATGTGGTAATATAGTGCATATGATACTATGATATTATTATTTATGCATAACATATTATTAATATTTAACTATGGATGGATAAATATCATTATCAAGCATTAAATGTTAATGTATTTTGGCAAGTTATCATTAGATTAAAGTTGATAGATGTTGACTTTAGTTTGATGATGTGATATGCTACTGAATATGTTTAATAATTTTACAAAGTTTTGCATGTCATTTGATGCTATTTGTTTAAATATTATTGGCCTAAAGTTAATTTGATTTACTTTAAGATTATTTTATGATTTTGTAATAATTATTTTCATAAATATTGTCAAAATTTTATTTTTAATATTTTATAATATATTGAGATGACATTGGGATTAATAATATCTTATTTAGCCTAAATTAAATTGTTTAATTTGTTGGACAAATTAAACAGCTAATACAAGCAATGAAATCATTCTTCTAAAAAATTGTGCAAACCAAACAAAGAAGTCATATCGATTATTTGTCAAAAAACCTGAACTATTGAACGATTCAATTAATTGTTCGACAATTTATCAAAATTAACTCAAAATAATTAGTTTTCAACCATTAAAATGATTATTAATGTGACGAATAATTTAAATGGCATAAATACTGAAATTATTTATTTGATAAATAATTCTAATTGAGTACGTAAAAAGTTTTACTATTCACGTATATTACTGTTCACATAAATAGTAGTTTATTCATGTGAATCGTCAAATAGCTCAAAATTATAATATACATGTTTGTGTGACAAGTGATGTAAATTAATCAAGCATATTTTACTTGTATGACAAATATATTGTATGATTAGCATGAAAAAGTACCAAGGATTATAGAAAACATTTCATACAATTTTTATTGTTTTGATGAAAATAACAAGGGTTAGCATCATTTACCAAGCTATCTGAATAGCCTAACCGTTTTTGATTGGTCTCCAATCATATCCACAAAATGAATAGATAAAAATGATTCCAATTGAATCTTAGGAGACTAGAGTAAAAGGAGAAGTTTCACAAGCAATTATGTAAGCCATCCAAGCCAAGAAACCATGAAAACTAGTTCCATCCTTTCGTTTTCTTCTTTCTCTTTTGATTTTTCAAAACCAAAGCTTTAACTTTCATTCTCCTTTTGTCACATCCAGCAAGCAATTTTGATAATAATCAAATTGATTTTCCAATTCCCTTGATGAAAGCTTACGGTGGAAGAAGAAATTAAGGCATTAAAATAATAAGTTATCATTACAAATTCTAACTAATGTAAACAAA
>JAWDEX010157108.1:0-19792 GCA_035221805.1 Trichilia hirta | reverse complement strand
TTCCTATTATTATCACAGGATCTGAGGATGGAACAGTTCGTATTTGGCACGCAACCACTTACAGGTAAATTTTGAGTACTTATTACCTTCCTTTCAAGGTTTACAAATGTGGACTTTGCTTAGCCCTTTTATCTTTCATTTGCTTTTGTTGCGCAATTGTGATTTAAGTATCTAAATTCACATTCAAGCATTAATTGCTTGTAAATCAACTGAATGCTGCTATTTTTTTTTCATGTTCTTATACTTGTTTATATTTCATTGTGAACTGAAAGCATAATATTACATTTTGTGACATGGCTTTAGATAAAGTTGGCTTATTTTTTCCTCACTCATGTTTTCCTTGTAGTTTTATCTCTTCTACACCTTTTTTTTCCAGCACTTGTTTAGCATTATTTTATTTTGCTATGCCTTTCATTTAGCCTAAGATTAGAGTCATACGTAAACTGTGTGGAACTTACAAGTTTTAAAACTTTTAGACAAGCAAGGAATTAGAAAAAAATTGTACAAAGAGAAAGATGGTGTGTGGTTAAATGTTGAAATATATAAACATTAAACTCATTTCCGTTAAATCCGTTTTTCTTTTCTCTTTTCCATTTTCCTCTATGATACTCAATTTTTCAATGAATTTTTGCATGCGTTATTTACAGAGCTTTAATTATGTCAGATTGAGTCAATAGGATTCTGATAACTTCCATTCAATCTATTTCATGACAGGCTTGAGAATACATTGAATTATGGCCTTGAGAGAGTTTGGGCTATTGGATACATAAAAGGTTCACGCAGGTGAATGTCTTGCTAGTCTTTTATAATAGAAATTATACTGCTACCTGCATCGTAGTTTTGCATTTTCTGGGAGAAATTTTTTATGCAGACATTAAAAACATGTTTCAGTTTTTTGAAATCGTTAAAGTGCTACTCATTTGATTTTTGTTCACATATAAAAATCACTGTTGGAAATAAATGTGAAATTTAGAGTTTCTTTTCTTTTTCTGAAGTTGTTTAATTTTCATTTGAAGCAATGCATAACATACTGCCTCCCTTTTTCTGCTTGTTAATGAATTTAGTGTTATGAATCTTTTTTGTGTGCAGGGTTGTGATTGGTTATGATGAAGGAACTATTATGGTGAAAATTGGTAGAGAAGAACCTGTAGCTAGCATGGATAATAGTGGAAAGATCATATGGGCTAAGCATAATGAAATTCAAACTGTGAACATCAAGAGTGTGGGAGCAGATTTTGAGGTTTGTGCTTAGATTGATCATTCCTTGGCTGCAGGACATTTTTACTTCAGGTGAATGTAAGTTATTGGTTTTGCTTGATTCTAGGTTACTGATGGAGAAAGATTGCCTTTGGCTGTTAAGGAGTTGGGAACTTGTGATCTTTATCCACAAGTGAGTTGGCCTTTTAGCGTCCTTATTTTGACTTCTCTGTGATGTTTTATGTCTTGAATTAGAGTTTCCTTATCTGTATTGTGCTATCACTGTGCCACCTTTACGTAATTAGGGTGCAAATTTTTTAAAATCATGGGCATTTATGTAATATAGAATATAGTGTAGTGTTACTAATTGAGGGCTAATTTTTTTTGGAGTTTTTATCATTAGTGAAGAAGAAAAAAGGTTGATGATGAAACAATTGACCTGTACAAGGATACATTTGATATAGTATTGAACAAAATTCGCTCTGATCTGGACGAAACTGCTACATTCATAGATGACCACTTGCTCAAATCACCAAGGAACTTACCTCAAAAATTATAATTCTCGCATACATATATATATTCATATGAGCTTAAAGGAAACGCAATGCATCAAGTAGAACCAGTCTATATTTATTTATTTAATCGAGAGAGAAAATTAATGATTAGAACCTAAATTAAGGATGTGTGTGGCAGTTTAACTACTAATCTGGCAATGAGTTTAAAGAGAATTTAATTACTTACGTTAAATAAAAGATCTTCTGTAGCCTGAAAGTATAAATGTATGTGTACTTGGTTGAAAGACTATCCAGTTTAATCTCCTTGACTCCTACAAACGGATTGCTTTGTTTCTAATAAATTTACCTTATTAATTCGAGAAGGAACAGTGGCAGAGGTGATAAGAGAACATTTGTTTCCATTAATATCATATTTTTGGTGAGAAAAATTCTATAATAAACCAAGATTAATTATTTATAGAACTGTTTTTTTTTTATTTTTTTTATTTTTTTTTTATTATTATTTTTTTTTCATTAAAGCACATAACCAAGATTTTCGAGTGCATTAATTATATGGCGACAATTTCATCAATCTCAACCTTTTAAAGGAAATCCGTCATTGTTATTTATTATCATTACCTGCCCATTTGATTAATTATGTTTCAAATGATCAAGGGTAGGATTATGAGATCTTACTTACCTTAAAACGATATTAATGAGAGTAGTAGTATAATTTATAGGGCTTCTCTACTCCAAATGTAAATTTTTTAAAATATGGATTCACTGAAAATTAATGTAGGTTTCCTTCACAAATACGATTTTCAAAGGAAATTTTTGCTAGTTTCCTATAAATCCGTATTTAAGTACGTTCGAACCTGAGAAATTTTTAATAAAATTTATATATAATTACAATAAATAACACGTGTATATATGTTGCACTGTATCAAACCCAACACTTCAAACCAGCCTTTTCGACTGTGAAATGTGTTTCACCTTTTATCTGTTTATTTATTTTTGTCAATAAATAATAGGAGAATGGAAACCCTTCATGATCGTCATAAATCAAATTAGTACCACTCCTTTTGTCTGATTATAATATAGGATTTGGTAATTGAATGCAAAAGATATTATGTATTAAAAATCTCATGATGAAATACGTAAATTGATTTCGTTGTGCGTTAAATAAAGTAACAAAAAAATTCTAATGACATTCTTATGATGTAGAAATCATCTTTTCTCCAGCAATATAATAGCGGCCACTAGGATCAAAGTCAGGCATTGCACATTGAATCCCTGAAAGAAGGTTGCTATATAATATACATATAACATTTCTAATCCGAAAGATCCAGCTATCAGGAATGGAGAGCTTTCCCTCCTCTCCTTTTCCGGCCCCGTTCTTAAAAATACTAGTTTTAAGAATGAGTGATTACTCCTTCTGCAACCGTTGATTTTAAGAATGAGTAATTGCCTTTCTTTAGAGTTAAATCAATGAGAGAAAAACAAAATTTGACACATATTAAAAAAAAATAAAGTTAATAGAAGAAAATAAAATAAAGAAATCTTTTTTTAGCATTCCAAATGGATAATTGATTGCATGATTGACAGATGATCCAAATAGTTCAATGGTAATTTCTTTGGACGCTCCTATTTAGTTAAATATCTAGCAACAACCTCCTATATACCTTTTCTTAGAGTATTGCTGAATAAGTTTCTGAATAACAAGCCTAAAGGCTTTTCGTATTGACGATAGTGATGATATTAATTGTGACCTTGTTATATCTATCTATAGGAAGGTCATGATATATATATATATATATAAGAGTACTCTAGCTGGACTTTTCATAAAATTAATTAATTAATTAAGCAAACATGAAAAGGTAAAGATTCAAAAATTCTGAAACATTAATTTGATTACTTCTCCAAGAACAAACTTACTTGAAACACGAAGAGAAAGTTAATTCAGATCGTGGTGGCGAATCTGAATGTTTTAACTTGGAGCAAGTAATTGAAAATTAAGTGAGAATAATTAATTTAGTATTGTGATCCAACCAACAACCACGTATTCTTATTCACCACAAAGTAATGAATTCAAATTTGGGTTCACGCTAGAACAGTAGAAATAGATATATGATTACCTCATCAGTTAATATTATCTAATTGAGTACCTATTCCTAGTAATAAGTTTGCTCTCAATCTTTTTCTGGCATTTATGGAGTCATGGTAATGGAAGGTTGAATTATTAATTTCGGGTATTTATTATGTATATTATTATAATATGTTCAATTTTCGCCATTTTTTTTCTGGTCCAAGGCTAATAACTTCTTTTTTAAAAAATTTTTGAACCTAAGGTAAAAAACTTAATTTTGGATATTTTAGTTATTTTAAAAGTATAAATTATTTTGATTTTATTTTGGTTGAAATCTCTTTTACAGTATGATTTCTCTGAAAGAAAGGCGGAATTGATAAATATTCGAATGCATTAATATACATTCTTTGAATTCTAAAATCAACATGTGTGTCTCACAATCATTTTATAAATAATAATAATAATAATAATAGACAATAAAAGAATTTGAGTCTAGTATATTTGTATATTATGAATAATTGTATCGTATCCTAACCACTACAAGAAAAAAAAATCTAAATGATAATGCGAAAATGGAAACAGAGAAATCAATGAATCTTGTGGCTAGGGATTTCCTCGATGGATGTGGTTGCCAGTCTTTTTCTTCGAATTAATTTCTTAAGACATAAAGTGAAGGGAAAATGAGACTGCTAGTAGCCTATTAGGGTGAGGAGATATGAAATGATCCTTTGATGTTGCCATGGAGACGTATATATAGGGTAGAAATACTAGCAAGATATTTGATGATTACGCGTAAGAAAAGGTTTCCATGAGGTAAGCAGATCAGTAATTTGGATAAGATAAGCACGAAGTTATTGGACCGGCAAATCAATTTCTTAAAAAGTTCGATGATCCAGAGGAGAACTTGGGAATAATTTCCCAAGAAACAAACAACTAATGAGAAAGAGGATCCAAATAATATAACCTAACTGAGGTAATTTAAATGCATGATAAGGAGAGGAAAATCTCACGATGGTAAGTGTCACAAGATAATATCATAAAGCTAAATTAGAAAGAGAGAGAGAGAGAATCAAATTTGCAGATGCGGATGAATGGAATGAACATTTCACTTTTTTCCCGAAATTAACGGTATAAAAATCAAGAAAATTTGCTTTTGCAGGTAAGTTATAATTATGAGTCTGATTTTCATTTTGAAGTAAGAAGCAAGGAACTCTATTAATCAACGAATTTTGTCATTTTTTTTATTTCATACGCACGGGACAACAGGAATGAAGCAATGTCAGTGTACAAGGCTGAAAACATAGAAAAAGTGTGTGGATAAAACATTTTTTTTTTTTTTTTTAAGTTTATAATAAACAATATAGTATGATCTGTCTGTGATAAAGGATTGAAGACCAAAAGAATAGCTGCTGCAAGCAAAGTCTGCCCTTTTGGTTTTATGTTTCGATTAGCTTTGGTTATTGAAGACTACGCACAACGTGGAACTTTAATGTCACAAAAGCCAACAATTGTCACTAAACGGACTATTGAACATTTGGACATTTCTTCATGAAACGCAACTATTCTCTACTTTCTTTCCTTCAAAATATTAAGGAATTTCGGGGGCCCCGTAAATAGAACACTCCATTATTTGATGAAATATTTGTATACATCCAGAATAGAACCAATCGTCGAAGTGTAAACTAGCTATCTAATCATCTGTTAATCATAAGCCAAATCTTATATACTTTTAATAAAAGAAATTGGACTTTGTGTAAGTAGGCGGTAGAGGATGGACTTTACTGGTAATGATAAATACACACGGGCTGTTTCTCTAATACATTAGGTAATGTTTCTAGCATTTTCTATAATACAAGCTTAATAATCAAATCATTTACTGTAGTTGTGCGAACACCAAAACATTGCGATTTTCCATTGATTTTTTTGTCTTCTTTATATATTTTAAGGTTTGAGTCTCGAGAATATGAGGTGAGTCCGCTGAACTGTATAGTAGATTGTTCAATGCAATGCGGATGTTGGGGGAGGGTACACTACAAAGTGATGGCTTGGGGTAAATAAAAGCAAGGCTACTGAAACTTTCGAAATGGTGATGTTCTATTACACAATGACCCTCGTTATTTAATGATTCAGCATTTATTTTGGGCAGTGTGCTTTATTATTGCGGTGAAGACTTCAGACTAATGAGACAGTCAGAATTCTCAGCTCTTCGTTTATCGTCCATCGTCTGCATTATAAATTCTTCATCGAACGCTTCTTACCTCTCAATTAGTTTCCATTTTGAGCTATTTGGTTCCTTCCATTCAAGAAGGGTTAGTACCTAAAAAAGAAGGCTTGATTGGGGAAATTAAATGATATAGATTCATTTGTTGAATTAGAATGTGACGATTTAGGACATTTTGCTCAACGTATTAGAACCAATATAGTAATTCATCAAGAAAAACATTTCTCTCATTCACCACCATTATTATGGAGCAAAGTTGGAATAACTAGGAATCTTCTTGAAATAAATTTCCGCTTTTAGAAAAAGTCGTCTTCCTTTAACTTAGTCTTGTTTAAAGCATTTATAATTTAAAACAGAGAGGGAAAAGGAAGGGTAATTAAGTAAAATAAGTCATCTATAAACTTATTGTATGAGCAAACAAATACTACAAGTCTATTACTAGTTGTAATCTTAATTAATAAAACAAGTGGATCCTGTTAACTCTATATTATTGTTTCCCAATAACTAGTACTTTCAAAAAATCCGCTTTTCAAATGACAAGCGAGTATTATTGCCAAGGGATTATTGATTTTATTGTAGGTCGAAACATCCTATCATAATTCCTGAGATGCTATTTTTTTCAAAACCCTATGGATACGTAGAATATATTTGTACAGCCTATCTACATATTCAACTTAGATGACTTCAAGATCTTTAAGTAACCGGGACAATGAGTTCTTGAAATCCTTGAGTTTCTTGCACAAAAGCAAGACAATGAAGAGAATGCAAGAAAATATTGATAAAGATACTATCAATATGATCTGCAACAAGTGAGATTGGAGGACCCTTGACACAGCTTATGAATTATTTCTATTGGAAAGAAGGAAGGGAGAGACCCAATGCTCTTTTAACTTTATTCATAGTTTTACCCTTTACTTCCTTTAAGTGTTACAATGACTACAATGACAATGTGGAGTCTAGCCTTTTTTCCTTATAAAAACATGGACCATACCCTATTAAAAGGAGAGCACCCAACTTCATGAACCTCTATATCAAGCAATACACATAAATTAATGATAGAAGTGATTCATTCATTCACTTTCTTCCTTTATTTTATCTCTCCCTTATATATATTCCCACATATTGTATAATTCATGACTAAAATTATATTATTTTGCACTTTGTCTTTCTCAAAGATGATTAACCATGCCATACCTCGTTGTGTCTTTTTGTTCAAGTAATTCCAACGATACCATCTCTTTCGATGCCATCTTTTGTCCCATGCTCTTTTATGAAAATGTCACTGTCAATTTCGTGACACTCAAATATTACCACAATAACCTCTCTTCGTCTATTCATGTGACTCTTTTGTCCTCCAATCCTTTTATATTAACCCATTACCCTCACTCCCATTTCATGCAATTTCACTTCCATTTGCTCTTTCTTTTCACACTTAACTTTCTCGGTTTTGCATCTACTTGTTTTCTTCTTGTTTTCACTGCTTCATATCCTATGGAACCTCAACAGCACCAAAACCAACATCATCAACCAAACGAGAATTGTGGTGGCAGCGGCAAAGGAAACTGTCATTGCAGACCGACATGCCCACGATGGACTCCCACAGCTGATCAAGTTAGAATATTGAAGGAACTTTACTACAATAATGGAGTTAGGTCCCCAACTGCTGATCAGATTCAGATGATCTCTGCTAGACTGAGACAGTACGGAAAGATCGAAGGTAAGAATGTCTTTTATTGGTTTCAGAACTATAAGGCTCGAGAAAGACTCAAAAAGAAGATCGAAGGTAACACCACTAACATCGCCAATGATATTTCCATACAAAGAGCTTCTAATACTGCCTCGAAACGTGAAGACATCGTGGACAAGCCTGTGTCTCAGAAGATAAGCTCTGGTCGTTTCTCTTGATATTTTCCTTTTTTACTTGGTCCAAATTTCTATCGTAGTGTTTCTTAAATTTTTGTTTCGGCAAGCTTAAGAGACATTTTGGCTTATATGAATGGTTTTGATTTGCAGTTGGGGTTTCTAATCCATCTTCTACATATACTCTTTGTACTGTTGGGCGGATGGGAGACCATGAATGTGGCCCTGTGATCGTAGAGAAGGGTTTTAGGGTAAGTATATATATATGACAAAAGAAAATTAAGTTCGTGACTATGTGCCCGGAAACAATTATAACGAACAAGTTGGTGCGCGAGGTCATATGCTCTATTGAAACGAATTTAACTGTGGGACGAAACTAGTAACGTAAATTTAGTCTCATGGAGTTATTTTTCAACAAAAACACTAACTAATAACCTACAGAGGAAATAATTTCTAATTTTAAGTCTTAACTTTTAATTTTATATCAATTTGTAATCTCCCTGCTAGGACTGCTCAATATCAAATGCTGGAATCGGTTTCAGTGGAGCTAGATCGGAAAATATTGGTTGGGTTGGCATAGATTCACATCCTTCATCGTACATTTACGTTGACGGGAAGGAGGAGGAGGATATGCAAGAACAAGAAGTTGTTCCTCATATTGAAACCCTTCCTCTGTTTCCCATGCACGGTGAAGACAACATCGACAGTAATCGCAACAGCCAGCGAACTTCCGGCAGCTATTACTGTGGTTGGTATGGCTTCGATGACGGCAGTAGTAGCAGCAGTTCTTGTGCTTCTCTTGAGCTTACTCTCAACTCCTACAACGGCAGGTCGTCTGGTTATATGTGAAAATTCCTCATTGTATATCACTACGTACGGTCCATAATAGTCCCTTCCTAATGAATGTTAAATTAATTAATAGATTCATTAGCTAGTAAATTAATTATGTGTTTTATAAGCTAGCTATCTAGCTGATAAATTTGTCTGACACGAATGCACTGCCGTGACCTCTGTTTAATTAAATTAATTAAGAATTTTTATGAATTTACCACGTGTCATCTTAGAATTTAATGATTGATTATCTTTCTTTTCCTTGTTCTTCTCCCAAGAATATTCCACGATAATAATACAATAAAACGTGTGTCTATTATGTTAATCACATTTAATTATGACTTCATTATTATAATTATGTTAATTCTCACAATAAAACACTCACTCCTATTAAATAGTTAATCCCAATTAATTTATGATTTCATTGTTCATATAAAATTACAAATTAGAAGTTGTCAATTTCCATTGTAAACATATATATTAAAAAGTTGCCTTATTTGCTCACTGATGTAATTTTGTAGGGCTGCCTCAAGAATTGTGAATGATGGTGAAGCAGCCCACAAAATTAAATGCTGTGTGTAAATTTTTTTCCCGTAAGTCCGTTTCGAAGACAAAATAATTCAAATTTCGACGGGTTTAGGAGATGGTTTTCTGTCACCTTCAAAGATATCATTCCTATTAAATCATAATGCCTTGTGTGTTAATTTAACGCGCTTTCATAAAAACAATCAATTAGAAATTGCGCATTTAATTTCTGGACCGAAATTTCGTTGGACCCAAAAAGCCAAAAATGAAATGGCTAATTTAGGGTTTTAAGCTATTATATATGAAGTAGGAGTGTACCTTTTCGGATTGGATTGAGTAAAATTTTAATTTAATTTGCATATTGTGTAAGACAATTCAATTTAATTCTCAAGTATATCATAATTTAATCTAATTTGGATTGAATTTATTTTGCGAATTGAGTTTTGAACCTAAATTTTAAAATTTGGGTTCAATTATAGGAGTGGTTTGAATTGAATCAAATTTAAACTCAAATCTATAGTGAAAGATATTGAATAATGGTGTTATATAGTTTTAAAATTAAAATAAATAATATAAGTGAATAATATAATAAATAAATAAATTTATTTTATTTTAAAGTAAAATAATTAATTAATTAATTAATAATATCACAATTTCTATATACTTCTAAAAGAGCATTTCCACCAGAAATTTGTGTGGCTAAGATATAAAATAGAAAATGTATTAAAATGACAAATTTATTTTTAAAAAATATGTGATCTAAAACGAATAAATAGACAACATATTATACAAATAAATTAATTAATTTATAATATGTCTAATATTCTTTTTATTTTAAAATAACTGTAGCAAATTTTACTATTAAATTTTCTTTACTATAGTTATTACTTAATCATTTTTTGTTATTTTTTCATAATTTTCTGCAAAAGGAGAAAAATCAATTGGAAATAGAATGAAAAAAATAGAACTAGTTTGAAAAAATAATATTCCTTTACATTTATGCGAATATAATTCATAATATTAAAACTACTTATATATGATCCAAATTGGCGGATTAAATTTAATTAAATATGTAAATAATAGATTGTAAAATTTTAATTTACAAGTCGATTCATGAATTTTTTAAATCAACTTAAACCGCATTAATTAGTAAATTGGATCAATTTGAACTAGATTGATTGAAATTTGTCTATTCCTTGTACTCTGAAGCAGAATATTTAGGAATGATATCAAATAGTGTAATGTAACCTAGCAAACGGTAATGTACAGAAGAAATTAAAATGGTGAAAGAGTTGGAACAAATTCCTGTTATTATAATGATTCACATTCACACGCCCGGGTGTATATTTTGGAAATTGAAGCCAACACTCCCCTTCCCCCCACATCGTAAATAGGACCAAATCATTGATTTGCCTCGTTCTAAGTTGTAATTTGTATTTTGTAGAGTTGTTAATTGCGCTAGGCTTTTGGATCTCGTGGCCCATTGCTGATCAAACCAGTCATTCAAGAACTGACATGTAATCAATTCATTTCTGTATCGTCTGTCCGAATATCGACGTCAAGAAGATTTTGAATGGATGCTTCTCCTTCATTTAGTATAGCGTATTTTCAATCTTTAGGGCACGGTATTATCTTATTGTAGTTTTTGTTCACTTAGAATTGAAAGAGAAAAGTGTAGAAAGAGCCAAAGGAGGAAAACATAGAGGATGCTTCTATTAACGGACGATAGACATTGAGAGACTAGCTGTGCCTGACTATGAGGATGAATATCGAGCAAGATCCACTATGGCTTTCGGAATATTGAAGTACGTAATGTACAATAACAGCAATAAAATCCATCACTACCATCAATCTCTAATCCCCTATTTTATGAAAGGATTGAAACAAGTCAGTTTTAAGTTGGTTTCATTTCCCTTTCCAGTTCTTGAACTAAACCGATGTCTTTGAAGTTTCGACCTTCAAATCCTACAAAAGGGCAAAGGGTATAAAGTATGCATGGATCATGTATAAAAATTACTCGAAGTCTATGCGCCATGTGAATCCGCCATACAACTTTTTTATCAAAAAAAATTGTGACTTATTAATAACAAATTTTATTTTATTTATTTCTTTATTATATTATGTTACATCAACAAGTTCTTGATGGTACATATTACACATATGATTAACACATATTAATCTATACAATAATTAATACACAAATTGAATATATATATAGGTATTGTTTTATTTGTAGTGTGTCAAACATAACTCTTTGACTTTGAAAAGATTATGACAATATATTGTTATTTGAGAAATTGTTTTACCTAAAGGAAATCTCTGTCAAAAGAAAAAAATAAATTAAAAAAATAAAATATTATCATCATTTGAAAAAGAATAAAGTAAAAAATAAATTTGGAAATTTAGAAAATTTCATTTTCACATGACAAAGAGACACCTATAAAAGCATTACCATCAAGTCAAATATTTCTGTCTCGCACATGCAAAAAAATACTCTAAAATTTTAAAATACAATTCCATATCACTATCGTTTAATCATGACTCTATAATGTCTATTATCTTGACATAAAAGTGTGAAAATAATATGACTAATGGAAATTCAAGACCTACTATAAGGAGAGAGAGAGAGATGACAAGTCCTGAGTTTAATGAAGGGTAATATTACACACAGTGGAGTTACAATTAATAACCAAAAACACAATGCAAGGAATCAATGAATACTCATATAAATGAAAGACAGACATAAATTTTCAAGTATTGGAGTTCTCATAGAGGTCAATGAGATGCCATGGAATTACAAAAAATAGAGGAAACTCCCCTCTTGATTGAGGGGAATTAGACTCTCTAGGAACAACCTAACTTGAATCCCAACAACGTTAAATCCGAGATCACTAAATTCTTTGAGTACTCAGATTATATAAAAATACCCGTTGGGTGCTAGATTTAATAAAAAAACAAAAAACTATCAATATTCTTCCAAAAAAACATGTAGGTTCGACTTTTTAGACTCCTAAAAAGGGTCCAATAGTCGAATGATTGGTCCAAGTGCTTGTGTTATTTATCAATTATCACCCATTATCAAACAATTATCAACTTGGATAATTATCCCCAAGAGACAATCAATAAATATCTCAAGAGATACATGCGGATAATCATCAGGGTCACGAATACGGGGAAAGTGTATCTCTTAGAACTCTTTGATCATTCATGTGAAATGAAAGAATCAAAGAATCACCATATAGTGATTAAAATTGTATTCTTGCATTACCACACTATATAAAAATAAAGAAAGAAAAAAAGAAAAGGAAAAACCTCTATTTAAGTAGGCGTAGTTGAAGATAATGAAGAAAAACGTAACTTGTCCATGTATTGCTATTTCTCGTAAATTTATAGCACGCTTTTCTCAGAGGAATACACGGCTATGTTAAGGTTTATATAAAACGAAAAATGGATGATTTAGAGAACCTATATTCTAGATTGTTCGTTACATTGCATACGTGTATGCAGATCAAGGGAGAGATGGAATTCTACCAAAACTGAAATCGTCAAGGTTCACTTGCAAAGCCTTCTTGACACGTGTCTCTAGTTAGCATCCTAAGGACTGAGTTCATGCTTTATTTCCAGCCTGGCTTTCGTTGCCGAATTGCTAGAATTGGATAGGATAGGCTGTCAGGTCCAGAATCAGATTATCTTTAACAGGTGTTTTCATGGTCTTTTGCATAAAATTTTATAAATGTTCGAGCTTGCCACATTTAAAACCACTCCAATAATTCCTACGAAATCATGAGTACAAGCCTAATTGGGAGAATGTGAAAAATCCGCCTCTTACACCAACCCCTAAGCAATTACCCAGCATACCGAAAGGCAAATTGTAGTGATTAGTGACAACATCTAATACAAATCTAATAATACTATAACATGTACCTGTTTCTGGTGGTAAACCATTCCTACATTTTGTCAGAAATCTCCAGGATTCCACGAAGTAACAGGTTCAGTGAACTGGTTATGTACACGTCATAAGGATCCAAATCCAAATGCAAATTCTATCCATCTTCTAAGAGATTTAGAAATTGACATTATAAGTCTAATAATGTTTTATCAAGGATTAAACCGGTGCATCACTAATCACCGAATATAGGTAAGAAGTCGAAGAAGATTGTCATCGCTGCAGTTTTTCAAATGCTTGGAAATAAGATTTTCCAGCAAAGTATACAAAGAATATTTCACTAATGGCATTACACATTTCACATGGACCTTGATAGAATTCAATAAGCACATTTTCAGGCAAACTGCCATTGATAATTGATTATTACCATTACTCTTTCAATTTTTATGCCCTTATATATATTACTGATCACTTGATCTCAAATAAAAATATATATGGTTGTCAAACCCAGACCAATTTCCTTCGAAGATGAATGTTGTTAAAGTACGCACTAACAAACGTATTTATTCGATATATATGGGATGGAAGAGCAATTTTTCAGACAATCCAAGGGAAGATGTAATGGACCATATATAATTACAATGTAAGAAAGGAAAAATAAAGCAAACTCATGCCTTCACGTTAATTGATATCTGTAGCCTGCGAGGATGAACTATCAATATCATCATGCAAATTTAAACCGTAATCTCATGACATCAAATGATGAATCCTAATTTTGATTAAGAAGATACTCCAAGTAATTGGCCAAAATCTCCAATACGAATGATAAGATCAGTAGCAATAGCAAGGAGAAATTCTCATTTTTCTTGAAACTGGACTCCAAACACAGAAGATATTGCAAGAAGTAAGGCACGAGAAATAGTGAATGGCCAAATGTGCTAGTAGAAACCCAAAACCAAGTAGAAATTATTCGTTTTGGATACACAATTATTTGCTTTTGAATTTTGCAATCCAAAATGCGTCTATTTATTTGGAAGAGTCCAAAAATTATAATCTAGTCTAAGAGCAAACTTGTGAGGTATGTGAGATGTGACAATCTCCGCCACCATGGTGCTCAAGAGAAGATCAATCGATCGATTAGAACAGTAACAAAACATTCGCATACCACTTCACGAGCTTGCTCCATACCAAATATAACAGCTGGGTCACGATGGACCCAAAATCAAGTAAGAATTATCTGTTTTAAGGACAAAGTCTATTATAGTTTATATTCGGGCTTTACAATCCAAAACACTTCCATTTAGTTACGAAAGCTCAAAAATTATAATATAATCGAGGATCACACTTGTGAGCGATATGATATGGGACCGCAATAGCTTCCCAACCACGTTGACTGCAATAATTGAGATCAGTTTGTGGTTATATTTGGCTCTTGTCGGGTCGCGTGCTTGTATTCCTACATACATGTTTATATCTAATGGTTAGTTTACAGTGACTGATCAATGCAAAACCAGGCAATTATAATTACTTAATTCAGATGGTTTGTGTTTACAAACTTATAGAGATAAATAGTAATAGAACTACAAATACATGGCAAATACTTTAAATTAGCACACTGCAATAAATATATTCCAAATTAACAATTCAATGAGAAACAAACTCTTATAGGCAAAATAGAAAGAATGAACAAGAAATGAAAGACACGGTAGAGACAGGCAGGAGGATATTGACAAACCAATTACCTGTAAGCACTACCCCTAACCATCAAAAATCATGTCATTAGAGGGAAAACCATCCTTATTTTAAGAAAGGGATAATATTCAATGAAGGAAAAGTTGTCTTACCCTAAAAATCAAGATTGTGATCGACATGAAAGTGGGAATATTCTATCTCTTTAAGTCTCAAATAAAAGTTGAATATATAAACCTGCAATGCAGATTAATACAAATCATGTGCATAAAACTCATAAACCTATATTAAGGGCTCCATGCCTATTAACACCAAATATATATATATATACCCATATTTTTTTTGTGCATATGATTATTATGATGTTAATATATATATATATATATATATATATATTGTCACACCCCAAAAATCGATATCATGACGGCATAGAGACAGGGATATCCCACTCCTATAAGCCATAGACAAAATTTAAATATATAAACCTGTAATACGGATAATGCAGATTATATACATACAAAACTTGTAATCATTTACTAGGGGCTTCATGCCCATGATCATCATATTATTCATATACAAAAGAAAACATATACATATACCTATATATATACCCAGAAATGTACAAGAGTTAATATACACAATATATATTTCCTATTAGGAGTCATGCCCTAGTATACAAAACAAGTGAATTTCATACTAAATGAAAACTCCTAAGTGACTATATAAAAAATTTCGAAACTCAATGCTCTTTATGGATATCTCATCAAATTCTCATCTAGAACGAGTCATATAATTAGTGAAAACTGTGATGGGGTGAGTTTTGAAAAATTCAGCGAGTGAGTATTGAAATTATAAAAAAAATAATAAATTATAAATAAACTCACTTTTTATATAAAATATATTTTAAGTTAAAGTCAATTACAGATATAAATTATAATAATGGGACGTCCATTACATGTTGTTATAGTTCCAAAATTATAGTTTCAGAAAATCAAATAAAAATAAAGAAGTATGCAAGGATGTGTATAAATTTTAGGTCAGATATCAGACCGTCCATCGTCCTTTACTTCACACATGTACTGGTAATTACACAGAACAGAGATTAAGAGTTAATTTTAAAGCATAATAACTTTCTTCTCTTATGATTCCTGGTTAAAGTATTATAAAATAGAAATATAGGCTAAATCATACAAATTAAAAATTTAGAAAACATGATTAAAGTATAAGAAAAGTTGAACGAATCATAATTCATCAAATTACAAATATATACTATCATTAAATCACAACATAATACATATTATCAAATTTTAAAATTGGTTTCAAGTCTCAAACATACAAAAACATACTCAATTAATAAGAAAATTATCACATATAAGTAAGACCTTTTTTTAGTCTTCAATTTAATCCAATCATAACTGCCACCTAAAATAATTTAAATCACATATAAATATTTTTATCGCTCTAAAGTATAAAAAAATAAGTTTAAATATTCAGTTTTATAAAAAAAAAAATAAAGTAAAACAATTTTCACTCACAAAGAGCAAGTCCAAAATCAAAAGCCAAATGAGAAATGGATCAAGATGGACTGGGTGATTGCTCCCTCGGCGTATCTATGTCAAAATTATACTAATTATTAATACAATAATTAAAATATACATATTTAAATTTAACTACGATATTAATAAATGATGAGGTTTTTCTCCTTTTATAATCTATTATTTTTTTCTATAAGTCGAACTTAACTAATAGTACACGAGTTTTTGATTATACCTAATTCATTATTACTAGTCAATTCGGTACAATAACACATTATTTTGAAATCAAAAACGAGTCTAAATAATATTATCACTATTTATGTATTTTGATAAACTTTATTTTACATAGTTTATAATTAATTAAGTTAATTTAGCCTAATCCAGATAATAATAAAAAGAATTTTCAGTAATAAATAGTTATTTTCATAGCAAATAAAACTATTATTGAAAAATTTATCGAAATATAAAAATAAGATGATAACGATACTAAGAATTATGTCGAGAAGTTAATTTAACCTTTAAACATTTGAATCATGAGTAATCGTGAAAAGTTTCAAATTATAAATATTGACCTTACTCTTTTTTTGACTTAATCGTTGACCAAATCATTCGAACAAAGTTTCTAGAGTATAACCTGTGTCGAGTATATGAGATTAGTAGCAAAAAATAGAACTTTAATCAGTTATAAAATGAATAATTTGAAAAAAATTAAAGAAAGTCTAAAAGGAAGCAAAAGGAAACAGAGGAGAAGAAGCTTGCTTGAAACAGGAATGAATGATTCTGCTTTTGTTTGTTTTAAATAGAAATTAATGAATGGAGAAATGACCTAGTTGCCTTAAACAAATAAAAAGAAATAAGGGTAAAATGGGTATTACATTCTCTCCCTTATAGAAATTCATCCTCGAATTTAAAATTTAAGCTAAAGTTTAGGAATATTTACCTTTATCTTTGAATAATTAACGAAACTTCTTTCTTATGACATCTTTTTAACTCCCAGGTTATCTCACTACTCTTGTGATGCTGTCAAATGACTTTCACTGAAAGAATCCATCTTGATCAGATCTTTCTTACCTCCCGATCTACTATAACCACTGGTTATTCTTAATATGATAAGCTTTAGTCTAACTCTACCTTTTGTAGCTCAAGGACATGCAATTCATCGCGTCGATATTTTTGCAGTATGGACACATGAAAAATTGGATATATCTTGTCCATATTACATGAAAGAATTAACTTATATGCCCTATTTTAAACTAGTCAAAGAATATAAAAAGGTCCAATAAACCTTGGACTCAGTTTGCCTTTCTTGCCAAATCGCATGATCCCTTTAAAAAGGGAAATATTTAAAAGTACATAGTCGCCTTCTTTAAACTCTAAATCCCGTCGCTAATAATCAGCATATGATTTTTGCCTATTCTGAGCCATCAAAATTCTTTCCCAAATTATCTTAACTTTTTCTATAGCATTCTGTATCAAGTTTGACCTTAACAACTTGTGTTCTCTAAAGTCAAACCACCCAATTAGGGATTTGTATTTTTAACCATACAAGGCTTTAAATAAAGCCATTTGCATACTCAAATGATCGCTATTATTATAGGTAAATTTAATCAAAGGTAAGTGCTAATCCAAACTTTCTTTAAAATCAATCACGCATGCTAGTAACATATCCTTTAGAGTTTGAGTTGTCCTCTCTGATTGTCCATCTATTTGAGGATGAAATACAATACTAAAATATAGTTAAATGCCTAAAGCTTCCTAAAATGACTGTTAAAACTTCAATGTAAATTGAGAACCCCGATCTGAAATGATAGAAATAAGTATACCGTTCAAAAAAGCTATATGATCTAAATAAATCTGGTTATACTGAGAAGCAATATAAGTGGTTTTAACAGAAAAAAAATAAGCTGATTTCATCAATCTATCTATGATGACCCATATAGAATCATATCTTTTAGATGTATGAGAAAGGCCTACAATAAAGTATATAATCACTTTATTCTATTTCTATTTGGGTACATCCAAACTCTGAAGTTAGCTAGACGATTTTTGGTATTTTCCTTTCACTTGCTGCTAAGTTAAACACTTGGCTATGAATTCAGCAATAGCTTTCTTTATGCCTTCTACCGGTAAATTTCACCTAAGTCATGATATATCTTTATTTTTTATTATGTAAGAGGAAGAGTGAGTTATCTCTAAAAGTTAATTCTTGAGTTTTTGAACTGGTGGCATCACCATCCTATCTCAGTATCGTAAGATGCCATGGTTATCTACTCTAAATTTACCACCTTTACCTTACTCAATGCACTTTTTCTTTTCATCTATATATGAGGCCGAAGTTTGAGCTTCCTTAATTTCTTTTACTAAGATAGATCTCACTTGTACTTGAGCAAACAAGACCTGAGATTTAGAAATTTGAATTTCAATACCCTTAGTTATATATGTATGTAGCTCCTTAGCTAATATATTCCCATCACCTGAGATAGGGGATAAACTACCTATAGATTTTATACTCAAGGCATTGGCTACCACATTAGCTTTTCTTAAATGATAATGAATCGTGCAGCCATAATCCTTAAGCAATTCCAACCACCTTTTCTGCCTCAAATTCAGGTCTCTTTACTCGAAGATATACTCAAGGCTTTTGTGATCTATGTATATCTTAAAGGTTTTCCCATAAAGATAATATCTTTATATCTTTAATGCAAACAAAATCGCCACCAACTCAAGATCATTCATAGGATAATTTTGCTCATATTTTTTTAATTATCTAGATTTGTAAGCTATAACTCGGCTATGCCACATTAATATATACCCAAGGCTTACCCTAAAAGCATCACAATAAATAGTATAACCACCATTATTAAAGGGTAATGTAAGGACAAGTGCCAAAGTCAAAAAGTCCTTAAGCTTTTGAAAAGCTTCCTAACAAGCCTCTGACCATATAAATTTTATGTCCTTCTGAGTAAGCTGAGTTAACAGTGTTGCTATTCAAAAAAAATTCTCTACAAATTATTGTTAATAACCTGTCAAGCCTATAAAGCTTTTGATTTCTATCATACTAGTTGAGTGAGATCATTTTTGCATGGACTCAATTTTCTTAGGATCGATATAAATTCTATTCCTATTATAATGTAACCTAAGAAGGCTACCTCTAATAGCCAGAATTCATACTTAGAGAACTTTACATATAACTTTTGTTCTCTAAGAATTTATAGAATAATGTGAAGATGCCTCTCGTGATCTTGGCGATCTGAAGAATACACTAAAATATTATCAATTAAGACTATAATAAATTGATTTAGGAAAGGCTTAAAAACTCGATTTATTAAATCTATGAATGTAGTAAGAGCATTAGTAAACTCAAGAGACATTACTAAAAACTCATAATGCCCATAACGAGTACAAAAAGCAGTTTTTGGGATGTCTCTACCCTTAATCTGAGCTAATAATACCCAGAATATAAATCTA
>JAWDEX010157099.1:0-19792 GCA_035221805.1 Trichilia hirta | reverse complement strand
CAGTTCACTGTTTGTCGAGCAATGCCGTAGTATAACATTAATTAATACAATTTATAATCATTAATCGCTTTCGATCACTTTCTTTTGTCACAGATAGGCACCAACATGTAGGCCTCGCCCAAATGTGCAATGAGGACCCACTTCTAATCCTAATAATGACTACCCAACTTAACATCTTCCAAGGAAAAGATTAAAAAAAATGTTAAAAAGAAGTTTAATCCTACTTGTTCTTCTTTCGATTAATGGAAATATGTGTATTAGGTTAACTGTAACTTTATATTATCTTTGTATTAATTTATTTTATATGTATCTAACAAGCAACTGATGATTTGTGGAAGTAGCTAATCGTAAATAAATTATTACCAAAATTTGTTTCGAAATTAAAAATATACATGGATTCAACTATTACCGATTTGATGGTCTACTAATCTCTTCCTATAATGAAAACAAAAAACTTGGGCAATTATTTTAACTGACAAATTAAAATTGGCCAAGTTGCAACATTTGCTTAAAATCCTGAATCATGGATGACAATTGTGTAATCTATAATCCATTGGACGACACCTTTGAATGGACGTATGAACAAGAAGCTCTTCAATTTTCTTGCATGGCAACCATTATCCCACCATTGGAAAATGGTTTGCTTTAACTCATGTGTACTTGTTGGCCACTTAAGCATTGTAAAGAAATTAAAGAGGGTTCCTCCAGACAAGAAGGCATAGTTAAATTAATTTATGGAGAATTTGAAATAAACAATATTCAGCATTGAGACAATAATGTAGGAGGGACTCGACTAATCTTAGAAGGAGCAGCCCAATGCAAATAAATAAAATATAATAATTAATTTTTCATAGACTTTGTTTTTTAAATATTTAAAGAGTCATATATATGTAAAAAGTTTGAAGCAGCCCTCCTTAGTCTTGACAAGCCTTTTGGTGTTCCAAGGGACTTTTTCCAATTCTTAAAATCAAAACTAGACCTACCTGAATAATTCATCTTTTATTCTTCACAGCAACATGCATCTCTCCCATATCAACCATGCCCAACTGCAGTACAGGTGTCTAAATTTGTGCACGAGATCATATTTAATTTTAAACCTTTTATATCTTCGGCTTTTGATCAGACAATCGGCTGGTTGTTTCTCAGAGTATCACAAAAGAAATATTACCTTATTGTTATTTAGGATATTAAATACATTCTTACATGGTCAAGTTTATTGAACTTCTGAGATTAAACTGCGGAATATTGAGCACCCTACTTTATTTTGTTTAATACACATTTTTTTTTATAAGAAAAATCTTTATCTTTGACAGCAATCATGTTTTATTTCACAAATTTAACTTAAAATATATTTGGATAATGGTAGAAAATTTAAATTGTATGTGAAAATTAGAGTTCTAAGTAAGTGACAGTTTAATTGTTAGTGTCACATTATTTCACTCATTAAAAATTAACGAGAGATAAAGAATTCTGAATCATATAAAATTTTTAAAATTAATAGATTTTTAATAAATAAAATTATATATAATTTAAATATTTAGTATTATTTATTTAAAATTAAATTATCAAAAAAAATATATCAAATAATCTATGTTAAAATTAATATGAATACCATTGTTATGTAAAAATAAATAATAATGAATAGTACGGCATGATTCGGTGCCGAATTTATCTATATTTTTCTATTAATAATTTTAAAATTAAATTCATTGAGATAGCTTTCTTGTCACATTTTAAATTCTAAATTCTGATTTATACTTATTTTCGTAAAATAAAACAAAACTTAATATTTTTATAAATCTAAATGCTTACAAGTAAGCATACAATAGTTTATGAAGACTAGTTTTTCACTATCTAGAATTTTAACAAACCTTTCAATAAAATATCCTTAATATTTAATATCTATCTTCTAGCATCTTTCTGAATTTTAATTATTAATTATTGTTATTTGTTAAAAAATAATTTATAAAGAGTGAGTTATAAACTTAGTAAGTAAATCCTATAAATTTTAATCGAGGCAATTATAAACTTTTCTTTTTATAAGACAGAATTAATGTCACAAAAGCTTGTATTGAATTAACTTAATTAAAAATTTATAAATTACTAATTTTAGACGAAAATAAATAATTTTTCTAATTTTTAATAAAATATGACTATTTTATCTAAACAGTTCAGTTAGATAGTATTATCTATTTATCTTGATAATTCGACCATAATAAATCATATAAATAATATCACTTATTTATTATAACGATCCAATCAAAATAGATCATATCATAATATCTTACTTGTGTAGTGGATTCAAATAAAATTTTACTAGTAAAAGTCAATTGTTTACAACAACATAATAAATTTAATAATTATCAACTTTAAGCCAACAACTTTTTTATTTTCTCTTATTGTTAAATCTCCCACTTATAATAAATCTCATGTTAAAGCACAATTAAAATAAAAATATTTATTAAAATATTATTTTGTTTGTAACAACCTATTCATGACACTTTTTATTGTGTGTGACACTTTGTAATATTTTAAGCTTTCGAGAGTTGAATCTTATATAATTTAAAGATGTAGTCCCCATACATCATGCATTTCAAGTAATAATGTAAAGTAAAAATAGTATGAAACAATTTAAATTATTTCAAATAAAAATCATGCACAATTTATTTACACAGCAAAGCAATCTTTTAAAATATAATTTCGAAATTTTTTAAATTAAATCATATACAATTTATTTATTTCGAACTGTAACTCTTATCTATCGAATTTACTATATACAATTTATTCTTATCCTATAATTAAAATAAATAAATTTATCAAACGCTAGATATATTCTTACTCCTCCCTTAATAATTTCTTAATATAAAATGTCATTAAAATATTCATATAACTACAATATACAATATGTAGTTAAACTAATTTTAAAAGATATCAAATCAATGAAAGAAATTAAAAAAAAAAAAAATTATTATGAAAACACACACACATAAATATGACGAATTTATTTATAAGGCACTCTAAAATATCATATTTACAAATTAACTTTTAATTAATTAAAATATTATATTATGTATATAATTACAAAACAAAGATAAAACAAAATATATAAAGATAACAAATCACTCCTAATTTTTTTTTTTTTTTTGTTACAATTCATTTGTCCTGGGTATCCATTCCATGAGTTAATGAACTCATATGGCGTGGATAACCCAACGCCAATATTCTATGCTATGGAACCCTTCAACATTATGTGATTCTGGGAAATTAATGATCAACAAATTAATCGAAACAATAAAATAAAATTCCATTTTGCTCAACGTATGATCTTTAATTATTATCTTTGATATAATTAATCATAGAAAGTGCGAGGTACATTCACTTCACATAGGAAATGAAGAAAAGACAACATTGAAGAACAAAATATTCAGAAAGATTGTATCGACTCCCAGAAGTATACCTACTGATATCCAATGATCCAAGTAGAAGACAAGATTTTAATATTTCAAACAATTTCAAAGGAAATATTATTCCATAAAAAATCTTAAACACAGAAATGAATAATTTTTTAAATTTATATATTTGTATTTATATCTATTTTTTTCACATGTATGTCCAACTGAAGTCAGCAACAGCTTGGAAGTTGTAGTTTTATTCAATCTCTTTATTTATTATTATTTTTTGATAATACAAGACGATAAAATAAGAGTCAAAGATCCGTTTCAGCAAGGTTTGGTCCTCCACATGATGACAAATTGGTCTCTAACAATTTCTGACAATAATATTCTTTTGCAAATTTACTAATAAACCATCATTATTATTCTATGATTATTTTCTTTATTTATGGGGTTTAGATTTTAAATTGTTCTCCATCCCCAATATTAATTTGTAAAATAATCAATAAAATAAAAACATGAGAGTAAGGCTGGAAATTAAATAGATAAGTATTTATTAAATATTTTTAAATTCGATATAAAGAATGACATATTTTAAAAATATATAGCCCAAAATCTTTTATAGCTTTTGTGCATGTTGGAAATTGAAGTATTTTCTGTAAATTACTATAATACTAACTGAATTAAAAATTAGAAAAAATAAATAAATTTTATTAATAATTAGTATTGGTTTATTAAATTTTTTTAATTTTATTTTAAAATTTAATCATAAACAAACAATAACAAACCTACTCTTAAAAATAGAAAATTATAATTTTTTCATCAAATAAACGATAAGAAATCAAATTTCAAATTCAAACCCTATTGCCCTCTCTATCCTTAGGCCTAAGAATAAGGCTAATTAATTAAAAGTGTTTAAATTCACAACTTAAGTTAGAATTCAATCTTGTTTGGATTGGATACCATTAGAATTATGAAGATTTAATGAAGGAAGGAAAGAAACTTATACTTAATTAATGGATTGTAAGGACAAAAATAATGTTAGAAAATGATGCGAGTCTTGTCCCTCCCCCGAAAGCCAGTCAAGCCAACACGAAATTTGCATATGGGCCATATTTGCACGTGTATATGGATGATTGCCATATATCTAGGGTTGGCTTTCTTATATATTTATACGTATAAATTCCATATTAATATTCATTGGTTTCTTTCAATCTAGAAGACAAGCCTATCTCCTTCAATTCATTATTCTTAAATCTCTTCAAACGTGAGTGACCCATCTCAAGGATGATGAAACGTTTATAGTTTTCATTATTCAAAGCGAAAGAATGATGAAAACATGTCTGAATCTATCTGTTTCAAGAACCAGTGAACATGTATCAAGTCCTTATCACAACATTATTTATAATAGATTATGTTATCTTGATACAAATTCACCAGCTACTGAGGCCTCTAGATGTTCATAGATCGACTTCAATCCCGACAACAAAAGCGAGTAAGAAAATAGGGTTGCTTCATCATTGAGAAACATAAGCAGAAAGCTTCGTTTTCAAGAGCTTATACATAGAAAAAACTTGTCCTTTTGAATCTAATTTAAGTGGTATAAATTGTGTAAGGTTTTAATAAATGTTGCATTGTATTTTAAATAGGGGGCAATTTTTCAAAGTCTTAACCATAATATTAGGAATGAATAAAAAAATGTTAATTAATTAGTAGTAATATTAAAGACAATGGGGACTTGTCATTTCAAGAAGATATAGGGTGAGAGAGATGGTTTAACTTTGTAGAAAAGAAATCTAGTCACACAAATGAATACAAGGGGAGGAATGCAAATTAATTTCATTTCTTCTTAATGGGTAATAACTACATTAAATTAAAATGGAGGTTAAATTCAAATTTAACAAAGTTTTCTTCTTCATAAGTCAAAATTCCTTAATATATTGATTCTTGATAAGAAAAGTATTGGAAGCTAAACCCCACCACTCTGTTTGTATGCATACACAGTTGTGGACATTTTATGAATTGTCTACCATTACTTTAGGTCTTATCTTTAAAACTATATTACTTTCTTCCGACCAAAAAAAAATTGTAGAATTCATTTCTTAATTACCAAAAAAATTAGACATACTTTCCTGTATGGGTTGGCAAGTGCCTTCAAAAGTGCAGTCCATCACTTATTGATTTGTATATTTTACATAATAAACAATCTATATTGTTTGTATTAATTAATTCATGGGCACATTCCATTTTTTAAGCATTCAAAATTATGAAAAGAAACTTTAATTATTTTTTGTTCAACTTCAAATTGTTTGTCTGATAAAAAGACAATTCCGTATCTCATTATCACCTAAGCAAAGATTCATATAGCCCGGCCCAAATCAGCCACATTTGGGAACATGTTATTTCCTACGAATGAGAAATGTGTATGATCTGAGAAACAAGAAAACACTGCCAAAAAATTGAGAAACTACAAATACTTGTTGCATTAGAAGCATTAATATGTCTACGATTATCTTATTCTAACAGTATGAAAAATCACACGTGGCTAAACTAAGATATAAGAATACATAATGCTGTCTATTTTATCAACTGAATTGTAAAAATTAACCACTTTCAAAATGATGGGGTTGATTTCACTAGAGTTAACTCTACAAATGCGTATTTCATTGAATAGACTGACATTTGAATTCCCTAATTAAAATTTCACTAAATGGTTTTGTTACGCGTGTCTGATTGTGTTTTGTTACTTTTTCTTGGATGCTATAAAAACCTAAGATCGCTTAGGTGTGACTAGAAATACCATCCATTCATCCTTAGCCATAACTTCTTTTAAGGTAGAGGTAATGATGGGGAAGCTATGATCATCATTAACAGATTTTGGAATACTTACAATGTAAATCTAAAACAACACCCTTTAGCCTGATTTTAGGGCGAGAAGGATACTATACATTTTCCAAACATGTTATGCACCTAAAAGAAAAAAATAAAAAAGATAAACAGGGGAAAGGTAGAAAGTGATACAAAACAAGAATTTCTTCCTAAGAACATTTTGTAGGGATTGAAAATTACTTGTATAAGTTACATTTATTGATTGTTCACAGAACAATGAACAAAAAAGTGGGACATCGGTGTTTAGGCTATGGAAAAATGGGCCATCGGGGGATCCTGGCAGGCTTCTGAGTACACCCCTTAGAGCGTATAAACGGCTATCACATTTGTGGTCTGAGATTAAGTTGCGAGTGAGAACTATCCTCTGGAAATGTTCAGCAGGATGTCTCTTCCACAGAGTGAAAAATTCTCTGCCACTGCTATCGTTGCTGCTCGTATGAGTGTCAACATTTCTCTTCAGATAGTATACAGTCCCTGGAACAAATAGCTCCTCAGGTACTGTACCATTAGCTCCTTCCTTCTTTAGGACAGGGACATTCTCTGTCTTCACTTTTAGGGTTGAAGAAACCATGGGAGATGTAGACAATTCATTTAAGATGGGAGCATCTATAAGAAAAAACAATCCGAACATATCTTATCAAATGCTAGTGCGACTAGAATAAAGGCCCTTTTCCTAAAAGGTTAAAAAGAATAAAAGTCTCCTCTTCTAGTAATGCTGTAAGCATTAGATATCGGAAATTCTTTTAAATAGCCTCTAAAGTGAAAATAAGCTCCTACAAGCAGAATAATTATTCTATGCAGCTTATATTGCCAAATACTGTCCGAAAGTGAAAAAGGAAGAGGCACAGGCAGATAAGAAGGCGGCAAATGTTAAAAAGGTCACCAAAAAAATCATCCTACGATCACTATAAAACAACGTTCAAGACAGTCACCAACTATCAATGGTAATAAATGATTGCAGAACATCACCAAAACCATGACAGTAGTCAAAATAAGAAAGATAATTCTAGACCACAAAAAAAAAAAAGGGGGATATAGAACACAAACAATAGGAATACTTGAGTGTAGGGAGGTATGCAGGCTTATCAGCTGAATCTTTCTTGATCATGAATTTTGCATAATCTGCAAGTTTTCAAGCTACATCTTCTTTCACAATCACACTCATCCTACACAAAAAACACAAAAGATAACAGTTGATTATCAAGAAAAAACACCCCATTTAAGAATAAAAATTAATACCCAAAAGAAAATAAGTACTTGTATATGTAAACAAATAATAGGCAGCTCCTTCCCACGATAAATGAACAATTTTAAATAGAAACAATCATCTCCTTAGTATAAGGCATCAGTCACCGCCTATCTTCCCTAGGTATGTTCCTGTATTTATCACAATAAACCTAAACTTTATTCCTTTCTGCTTGTAGTCTCACATAACAAACATTATTTTAAATGCTGTTACTACTTCCAAATATTTTAAATGCTGCTTATTTCATGCACAAATCTTTGTTGCCTGCATGTCTGCATGAAAGGTATTAGCTTCAAATATGCAACCTTTTACTTACCAATCACTTTGAAGAATCTCGTCTCTCAGCCTTGCTAGAGTAGCAGTGCTTAGTCCAGGCATGATATCATCCTGGGCATAAGAAAGCAGGGAGGCAATGAGAAAAGTAAACAGATAAAACTCCTACACTGTAGAACTATTTTGTAGACATCCACAGTATAGGGATTTGAAAAGGAAATGCCTCTTTCTAATAGACATGATTGACATATAGTAAGATCCTTATGCCAACCTGCATCACAACAGAAAATCGGAGCAATTTTCAGCAAGTTCACTGGAGACATAAGGGAGAGTTGCATGTCTGACAGCAGTGACAGTGTTGGGCCTAAATCCCAGCTCTTTGAATGACTTTGTGCTAAGCATTATTGCCAGTAAAGAAGCAAACATCTATGCAAACAAACATCTATTTTCTTCTATCATTTTTTAAAAAAATATTCATCATCCAAAATAGGCAGAATAGATGCTGTGAAACCTTATGATTCTCCAAGCACTGCCTTACGTTTCCTATCTCATGACTAAGAAACCATCGAGCAGCTTCAGCTGCAAGTAGCCTTCAAATGTGACTTCTTCATGGCTTGAAGAAACAATGTCCATGATTAGGTCATACACAGTATGAGTTCCACATTTTCCAAAAAAAATGAGTTTCTTGTGAGGATTGATTCCTGTATAATATCCAGGCCCCATCACACCAGAATTCTTTTCAAATTTTAAAACATTGCTTTCTTGAAGCATACTATTCCTTGCAGCATTAAAAGCATCATTCTCATAACAATCTTTTGCTAATTCAATGTGGTAGATGAAATCTAGGACCTGAATCGTAAAACCTTTACCCACCGAGAATTCCAAGTTGCAAAAACAGAAAAAAATGAATTTTAAATATGTAATGAAAAATTTAAGCATATTTTATATGGAGTGAACAAATGTTTCCTTAACAATAAGAATATACGTAATAATTACAATTGATTCTGATGTGATTTGGACACCCTTAACATCCTCAAATGGATTCAATGATGCTTGATGAAGATAAATAAGGTATAGAATAACTGTTAGATCACTCAAACTCCAAACCTCGATCCCAGTCTTACTCCGTTGAATGCTTGCAAGATTCTCCAAAACAGATCTATTGCTAGGTGGTGGTTTGTTGCCAGATACATTTCCTACATATTAGAATACTACATCAGCCTCAACAACCACAGGGAAAATTGAAAAGCTGCAGGAGTCATGGTGTCAAGAGTACAAGGATGCTCTAATAACAATGGTTACATATAGAAAGTCCACTACTTCATCAAAAAACAAAAAGAACTATATTGTGAAAAAAAAAATACGTGGGACCCAAATTTCATCAATCACATAACTTTTATCAGGTTAGATATGCTTAAATGCTCATTCATAACTTCCCTATGGAATCATTCTAGCAAATTAGATGATATAGAAAATATGACAAAAATAAACAGACCTACTGGCAGAGCCCACCTACATACTTGCAGAGTATGTATCACTAACATAATAGATCCGTTAGCCAAGTGAGCTGTAACCTTATTTAGTATCACTAACATCATCATCACTAGAGCTGTATTTTTCAAGTCCAGAGCAGTTTTGTGTCATCTTCTCCACTTTAGACTTTAAAGATACTTGCTTCTTCCGGCACCTCTGCTTCTACTTATTTGCTTTTGTGCATTGTGATTGATACCGATCAAGAACTCCATACACGAACCTTTTATACAACTCTTGTCTGTACCAAACATTTTTCGCATAATCTGCAACATTAAAACTGAGTAAATGTTCTTTCTTCATAAACTAAGCAATTCCATCCAAAATCACATAGATTTCCCTAATTTCACAGTCTGTTCTGACCTTAGCACCATTTCAAACATCAGTTGTTGGACTGACAATTTTGTTTGAACTCAATGGTCAGTATATCAGACAAGCCTCATGCTTAGTACAGAACACTATAAGACAAATTGACGGTATGTTCAGAATTTAGGTGCTGCAACTTTTAATTCCTCGACTCAAAGTTGTTGATTGTCAATTGTTTAGTACAAATTAGCTCCCAAGTAAGAGCAGGGGTTTATCGGAACATGCATTCAACGTTAGACAGAAGAACCGTAAAATGTTCATCCTATTACCTCAAATGGGGTCAGACAGACAACATAATTGTTAATTATTACCCTACATATTATTCAAAAATATTTACATTTTCAAGTTAATCTAGAACTGAGTTCCAACGCGAATAAAATAAATGATGACGGCGACTGATTTCGATACTTTCCTTGTTATTCCTAAGAGCACTAATCGTTGAGACATTGACTCTATCATGGAAACTAAGTAAATTTATCAGAAAGATAAGGAAAATAGAAAATAAATTTTCGCAAAAGATACTAAAGAAGAAGAAAGTTGAAGAATTGCTTACATAGGTTGTCAAAGAATCGTTGCAGTGATTGATTAGCCATTTCCTAGGGCTCAAGAGCCAAGTTCTGATTTCCTTGTGCTAAATATTTGTCTATGGCTGTCGTGAATTACCCGAGAGTGACGAACAAGCCGGGCCTGCCGTTTTATCCGTACAATTTGCGGCGGCGAGAAACCGAATTGAAAGCAAGGTGGCAGAAAGTCGATATTCTGTTGCCAATGAAAGGCTATTAGGGTCATTTAATCCACCATTGTTCCTTCTCGGTCTGGATGCCAATTAGTACTGGCCTTTAGATGCTACGAGGGTATAAGTGAAATTTTGATGGGGACTTTACCTATATTCCAATAAAGCTAAAGGGTATCATTACAGACAATTTTAAGCACTCCTATTTCTCTATAAATAACTTAAATTAGGGTTTTCAACTTACAGTTTTCATTCCTTGTTCCAAATCCGATAAGATTTACCGTCTTCTTATAAGTGTTTATAAATTTTCATTGTTTTATGTTTGTTGTTTGAGAATGATATGATGATTTGATGTTTCCCTATTGGTTTGATTGCCGGAATGATGGCATCGACCTTTGTATTAGCTCTATCTGATCATTCTCTTTCAACTGCTTGATTTTATTTAAAATTGAAATTTTCTGCGGAGAAACAGATGATGATTATGAAATGTTTGTTTGATTTGCCTTTATGATCTCTCTGCTTCTTTTCATCTGCTTTCACTGGAATGGAGCACATATCGGAAGTGTATCAGGCTCTAACGAATTTTTGATGGATACCTGCTCCGCTCAAAGCATGTGCAAGATTTGCCATGGTTAGTTTTGGAAAAACAATTATCTTGCCTCTTTTATGCTTAGACGATTTATAACAAAAATTATTACTTTTGAGGAGACCACTGGAGATGGAGCGAGGAGGGAGAGAGATTCTTTATTAGTTGAAAAGGCAAATAGACCACAATATAAACCCTAGCAAAAATTCAAATTCGAAATGGCGGTAACTGTTGAAAAAATCCGGAGGACATTTTTACATAATATGTTGTGGGGTGGGCAGGGATATAAACTAACCGGATCATTAGAGATTTTTCTTTTAAACAATTACCATTCCATTTTCTGGGGAGCAAATCCAAACAGGGTCACGAGAAGAAGCAAAAATTTCCAATAGCTACGAGGATGGAATTTTAGTAAATTTAATTTTTAATACTACCTAATAGCCATTTTTAATCAAATATAGGGCAAAGGAAAATTCAGTGTGAGCTCTGCATCCTTGGACCAAAAATGCTCTCTGATAAATTGATCCCGCCAGGTTGTCCTCTGCAATTGAATATGCTATAGGCAAATCAGCGGGCAGAGAAGAGCACAGGTTTGAAAGTCCAATTTTCCTCGAAAACCAACATGTGTTCTCCGTTTAACCTGCCCATTGACATTAATTTTCCTGCCCTAGAAAATACTTTTCCAGATAAAAAGAGGGATTACATTCCAATTTACTGAGCAAAAAATCATTTGTAAAAGTATCATGTTTTAAGTAATCTGCGTACAAACATTGTTTGGCCACCATACCCAGAGTCAATGAATTCAAGTTTCGTACAAACCACCCAATGGACTGATGAATCTGCATTTCCCAAATAATAGTCAGCAAATTATTTTTTTTTTGAATGTCATCGAATAGTCTGTATGACAGCTCGAATACACTCAACCCACAAGTAGATATTACTTGTGTTACAGCTTTTGTAGTGATGTATATTTTACTAGCTTTAGCTGATTAATACAACGGAATGAAGTCTCATTAGCATTCGTTTCTATCGTACAAAGTTATACATATGACTATAGGTACTATTATGTATACAAACTTTTATACAAATTTTGTGTATACAAATTGATAAATAGCATTCTCAAGAAAAAATAGAAGATAAATAGTAACGAACATGAGAAAATAATATTACATTAATATTGTTCCATTAGTTTGTATTGAGAGATTTTTATTCCTTGTATGATTCCATAACTATATTTATACTTGCATCCGCATTCATGAGCGTAAATACGTACAAATGTGCATTTTACCCCCGCTTATTTGATGGATACTTTCTGGTCTTTAAAGCTAAAGATGCCAACAATACCACTATATCACGAATCAATTAATGACTTTGGCTGGGAACAAAACGAACTCCCAAATTTATCAAGCTGCTATAAGACGTAGATCTTCCATCATAGCCTGACTTATGAGAAGAAAATTATTTTCATAACCCGTGCACTTTCAGCTCTGTTGAAGGAGAAAGCACCTTTGCTAGTCAAGTTTGAAGATCGACAATGAATAGGAGCTTGGTTGCACGGTTAATGCAGTTTGACAAACAGGTGGAATCATTTCTTATGTTTTGGAGGTCGTTCTACAAGGTACCCACGTCATTCGATCGGGTAGAAAGCACACTAGGAATTCATCAAAGGAACTGAAAAAAAAAAAGGACCCAATTTGCTGACTTTGGGAAGAGCAGGCGGCACACACACGTCCTTCATCTTAACTGAAAAAACAAAAAGCATTTCAGCAAGCAGCTGGTTGGAAACTAACAATAACCCAAATGCTCATGCACTGGTTGTAATGTAATTATATGTTGGCAGTAGAATCTAACACTGTTAAACAAATATATAATCTGTAAGAGATTGAAAAACTGACGAGCATATTCTTTTTTCAATAAAAGATTTCAGTTAAAATCAATTTCATTGAGATCATTACATACCATGAGCAACTAGCGTACCATCATATGAGCATCAAAGGCTATGTCACCATGTTTGATATGATATGCAAAAGGCTATATTTTAAAGTAGTGTAGATTTTCAAATGGACGAACCTTTTGAGGGAACTGTCAGTCCCCACCCTTGTTACTGTAATCCCAAATATAGCCTCCGCTTGCCATGCGCTGAAATCATTAACAACATAACTATCAATCAAAAGAGAGCTTCTTGTCCATGTAGGCCTCAAATGGGCAGCTGAAGTTAGCTGGCTATGTATCTGAAGTCCGAACTAAGGTCCATAGTATAACTGGTTATTAGTCCCAATCACAGCATTGAGCATATTATTGACTCTAGTTCAGGCACATAGCCATGTAATTTCAGCTACCCATCCAATTCAGTAAGCAGCAAGTAGATTTCATCAGAGGCTCGGTGAAATTTATCAGAAACTGCAAAGTGATATCTTCCTTTCCATTACTTGAACCAGTGCATCCCTTTTCGATCCCTAGTTCCTTTACGGCCACTCTAATTTTGGTGACCTCAGCTCATCGGTTCACTTCAGCATACATGTTAAGCAAAAGAATGTAATACCCATTGTTATTTGGCTCTAAAACCATCAATTTGTCAACAGCTACATGTGCTGTGCAATCTCCAAGTTCATATGAAGCTTGCACCCAACAAATAAGTGCCCCAAATAACGGCATTGGGTTGTAGTTTCATGCTTCTTATCAGTTCTAATGCATCTTCAAGCAAGCCAGCTTTGCTCAACAGATGAACCATGGATCCGTAGTGCTCAACTGCAGGAGTCATGTAATATACAGAGATCATGCTCTGAAACCTCCTGCAGCTTTCGTCAACAACCTGCGTGAGTGCATGCACTTAGACCATTAACAAAAGTTATCCCGTTTGGCCTAATCTTTTCACGCTTCCTTTGCAAAACCATGAACTGCAAGACCTTCAATTATTGAATTCCAACAGAAGAGGTTTTTTTCTTGCAATTTGAAGAACACTAAAAGGGACCTATCTAAGCTCCCACACTTTGCATACATATCAAACAGTGCAGATCCAATATAAACGTCAAGATTAAATCCAATTTGCATCACATAAAGATGTATTTCTCTCCCTAAAACAAAGGCTGGGAGATGGGCACAAGCTGATATAACAGTAGCCATGGTAACTTCATAGGGGCTAATTCCATTCTTTTTCGTCTCATTAAACACATCTAATGCTTCTCTGAATTGCTTGTTTTGAGAGTAACAAGTGATCATAATAGTCCTTGAAATAATATCCGTTGCAGGCATTTCGTCAAATAATAATTCAGTAGCCCCCACATCCCCCAATCTTGCGTAGCCATCAATCATAGTGTTCCACGTGGCAACGTTCCTTTCAGGCGTTTCATCAAACAATCTCCTCGCAGAACATATATCCCCTGCTCCAACATTGGCCCAAACAATTGTAGTCCATGAGAAAACACCTCTTTTGGTATTTCATCAAACACCCTCCTCAATGCAGAAAATTTGTCCAAATTTGAGTTATAATCAACCAAAGCAGTCCGCACAAACACATGCGAATTATATCCACTCTTCCAAACGTGCTCATGCACAGCTTCTGCAGAACAGACGCCGGACAACAACGAAGAAGCCTTTATCAAGAATGAAAACGTGTGACTTGTGCGCAAAACTTTAGCTCTAAACATATGCACAAAAATTCTAGAGCTTGAAGTGGATGACCACAGCGAACAAAACCTCTGATGAGTGCATTGTACACAAACATTGGGTTATTGCATCAGGGAAAAGACTAGAATAGCGTAATCTGTACTATGTAACCTAGTCGTACAAGAGCTGATAAATTGGTTGACAGCGAAACAGTCTTGACTGTCATTGGTTTTTCCCATGGTGGCGAAAATGCGATCTAGCTCTTTTACACTGGAACATTTGCTTAATTGAGAAGGTACGGTGTGTATTTGATTGAAGGATTCAGGATTTTGAAGATAGATTAGGGATTGAGATACTGTTGAAGCGAGTAATAGTTCTCGTGTACCTGAAAAGCATTCCCTTTGGTCAATCGGATAGTGATGCTATAATATGAATAAATAGAGAGAGATGAACTCCTGGGCATGGAAAACAGTTTCCATTAATGCAGGGAATTAGACTGTGTGGTCGAGAATTTCTTGACAGAGAATTGCAAAATGACAGACTTGTCGAATCTGACATCTGACTATCTTTGGACAGATAGACATCGTATTCCCGAAGTGTTCGCGGTAAGAATGAACTTCGCTTCTGAAAGGATGCTTTGTCGTCGTATTGGACCTTCTAATACTATTAAGCTAAGATGAGACAAAAGCCCGATATTAGGCCCAATACCGTAACTGGTCAATATAGTTTATACTTTGGGCCTGGATCAATTGAGACTCAATCGCCCAAAAGTGTACAAAGCCAATATAAGGAGCTTAATACCAAAAATAACCTTATTTAAGTCTCTGAAATCTCTATTTCTCTAAATTTGTTGTAAGTAAAGGCGTACAAATTTTTTATGTAAGCTTTTTATACAAATTGATGAGATAACATTGTAAAATTATCAAATGTCATTGTTTGATATTTTTTTATTCCTATAAACTTTTATTTATTATTATAAAAATATAAAATATGTGATAATTATATGATATTATTATATTTATTTGCACAAAAAATTTAAATAAAAAAATTCGTATTTCAATATTATTCGAATAATATAATTACTTTGATCTCTTGTGAAAGTAAAGAGTTAAATGAATTTGATTTTCTCAAATGAGGATGTGGGTTTTGAGTACATGATAATATAAAAAACAATAGTTGTACAGATGAACATAAATTTAATAAAATAACTAAAATATTAAAATTTATTATAAAAAGTTTAAAAAGTTCAAGATATATTAAAAAAAATAAAATAAAAAGGGTGAGAGCATGCAACCTTATGCACCTTCACATGACCCACGCTCATGGTACAATTATTTAAGTCAATTATTACAACTTGAGGCTAATTTTCTTTTGTATCATCAAACAAAAGTAATTGAATGCAATTTTAAGATATGATTGGGGTCACTGGATGCGATTGGTGATTCCAAGATGGAAAAGAAGAGGCATATGATTGGATAATTAATTGAATAAATAAATAACGGTGATGGGATGTATCGTATCATATCATATATAAATACAATGTGGATATAGTCATACACTACATTATTATGATGCTGACCGATATGGTTACCATCCCATCTTCGTATAGTCATAAACTCCATTGTAATTAATTATAACGCAAGAAAAGTGGCTAAGCGAGACATTTTAACATTTTGTTTTGCTTCAGGTTCTCTGTTGTGTATGGTCCACGACCAAATGAAACAAAGATGATAGCTTGCTGCTTTGTCAGGTAAAAATATTTGTCAACACCTTGTTTCTGGCTGCAGTATTTAGGCTATCCTGAGAGGTATCGACTCATAATTTGAGAAAGTTTTACCCTAACATACCAAAGGAATTGGTACTGTACTTCTCTGACTGTACATTAAGATGCCCCACAAATTTCAATTTTCAATGCGACTAGAGACTCGACAACTAACAAGGACAAACGTATACATTAAGAATTTCTTTTCTTTGCTAAGATGTGATAGAAAAGACTACATATTTCCGTTTTTCTTGCAGAGCTGACATTTACCCATTTTGGTTTTAAAAATTCTGAACGATTGGGATAGTTGCAGAAAGTCCAAAAGTGAGTATCTCATTGTCTTGAACATTAAATTTTGTTAACAAATGTATCTCGGTTATATTATATCTTTCATTCAACATAAGCATCTTTCAACTCTTTCTCCAGCTTGAATGACCATTTTCGTTGGTCATAAGCATCTTTGCATTGCAGTCTTTTCGTAGCAACCTTTTCATATATCTATGCTTGAACGCCCATCACCAACAGAGAAGTCAGTTCTCATTTCCTAAGATGGAAGCTGTTTGTAATGCAGAGAAATCTATTTCTAAAGATGATGCAACCTGTGAAAAAGCCAAGGAAGTGAAGGACTTTGATGAGACTAAAGCTGGAGTTAAGGGCTAGTTGACTCGGGTGTGCCTAAGATTCCTAGATTTTTCATCCATCCCCCAGATGTCCTGCCAAAATCATCAGATGCTAGTAATATTTGCCTCCAAGTTCCGCTGATAGATCTTGAAAGTTTTGAAGGTAGTCGTCGAATGGAGATTGTAGATAAAATTCGTTAAGTGTCAGAGAAGTAGGGTTTCTTTCAACTGATTAACCATGGAGTTCCAATTAGTGTTATGGATGAGATGATACAAGGCGTTAGAGGATTTCATGAGCTAACCAAGGAAGTAAAGATGGAGATTTACTCCCGTGACTATAAAAAACCAGTGAGATTCTTCTGCAATGGGGACCTTCTAGTGACAAAAGGAGCAGCAAATTGGCGGGACACAATAGCATTTGATTTCCAGGATGGTAGGCTAGACTCTCAACTTTTTCCTCAAATATGCAGGCATACAGGTTAAACAAACACCCTAACTTCACATGTAAATTCTTCGAGTGAATGTATCTAACTTTTGGTTAATGTTTTACAGAAAAGCAGTAACCGAATACATGGAATACATGATAAAACTTAGAACTATTCTACCTACACTACTATCAGAGGCTTTAGGGCTTTCCAGGGATTACCTTGAATGCGTGGAATGCTTGAAAACTGAATCCCTGGTATGTCACTACTATCCGCCTTGTCCTGAGCCAGAAATGACACTAGGTGCCACCAAGCATTCGTACCCTTCATTTCTGACTGTAGTTCTTCAAGACCATGTTGGTGGCCTCCAAGTTCTTCATCAGAATCAATGGGTTGATGTGCCCTTTGTACAGGGAGCATTAGTCATCAACATAGGTGATTTCATTCAGGTGAGATGTATAATTTCACAAACACACATAAATGCATACCAATAAACATTTACCTGTCTTTTTTCCATTTTGTAGCTCATCACCAATGACAGATTCAGAAGCGTGGAACATAGGGTGTTGGTTGGAAGAGTTGGTCCCCGAATATCGGTTGCCTGCTTTTTCTACCCGAGTACAATGAATAAATTTAAACAGTATGAGCCAATAAAGAAGCTTCTATTTGACAACCCACCCATCTACAGGGCAACTCATATTGTTGAATTCATGGCATATTTCAGATCCAAAGGACTGGATGGCAATTCCACCCTCGCCCATTTTAAGTTATGATGAATCTATCAATAACAGAATGAAAGTAATGGCACTGCAAAACTCTAGATGAGCCACGCTTGAAAACAAAACCAGTCTGTGATAGTTATGGACAATCACAATAACATACGGGTAGTTGTTCATTTTGTAGAGTTTTTAGCAACTCCTGAACAGTTCATTTCAACGCAAATGCTCAGTCATAAAGATCTAAAACAGATGAAAACCGTGAAAGAAATCAACAACAATTTGCAGATATAGGATTCCTATTAAAAGCACTCTGTTATTACAATTATCAAACTTTCAAACAAATGATCAGACAAATGTAATAAGGAAAAAACTATAAAGAGAGTCAATGCCATCTCCACACAAAGTAATCATCTCTTGTCTTTCTCTCTTGTTTCAGTTGCAAACGAAAACCATAACCGAATCCCAATCAAATTGGAAACATCTCACTATATATTACAAAGGAGCCAACAGAGTTGTCTCCAAGAGTTGACCAGCCATTGTTGTTAGCTGCGTGTAGATTTGGATTGGAATACTTGCAGGAGTGACCAAAGGACATCCATCCTATGCATAATTCCGTTGTGGTGTCCCTGCTTTAATTAAAAGTTCAAGACTCAAAAAAAAAATGTAAAAACCAGTCTAATTCAGTGAAAGAATACAATTAACAAAATCATCATCCACTTACACAGGTCATGCATGCATAATGTTAGATAGCACATGACTATTATATGTGCAAAATACACAGTTGAGATTGTAGTATCGAAACTGGAACTATGGAAGCCATGCAGCCCACATGGAGAAGACACCAGTGGGCGGGCTTGCTGCTCACTCATCCAGAAAACAAACAATACATGAGTCATCCAGAAAAATTTGGACCTACCTCAACCACAAAGCATATCCACGTCTTGTCACCATGTGCTTCTGTAACGCCTTTTAAGATTGTCAGACCCAAGCACCTGATAGCTTCTGCTATCTCAAGAAAGTGACTGCATTCCTCGCACAACATCTGCAAAGATCAAGCAGCATCCTTATAACACCAAGAATTTATTAAAGGAAACGAGTAAACAATGGTGGTTTTATTCTTGGCATGTATTGGCTATCGTGCTCATCCCTTTTAAAGATTTTTTTCTCTGTATTATCCACTTAATATTTTGAATTCCAGTAAGATTTCTGATTCCACTTAGACAGTAAAATACAGAAGCACTTAAACAAACAAAACATACCTCTACAAGCATCTGCCCATTCTTGTTTAGATTCTCGACAATGATTGAACAAACTTTCAGATGGCTTCCCACCTCCACTGCCCAGCTCGAACCCTGTTCATAATTGGACCCTTGAATGCCATTACCTTTCTGATACATCTGCAAATTCAGCAGAATAATGTAAACCAGCTGAACAACTATGAAAAGACAAAAACAAAGAGATTGATGCGCTCTTCATGATAGGCAGTAGAAACTAATCAACAGACATGAGAGATTTGAAGAGACTACAGGGGTAGCTTGGTTTCCTGTTCCTAAACTGTTTTCTGTTGTCAACAAAAAAAACATTTTTTCACCGTTTTCTCAGCTAAAACTGCTGCCAAAGTAAATGCCTGGGCCTTCTAGCTGTT
>JAWDEX010157090.1:0-19795 GCA_035221805.1 Trichilia hirta | reverse complement strand
TTACCAACAACTTAAAATTTGTTCTAAAGACTAGAAATATGCATAATTTGAGAAAATTAATTATATTTAAGTGTAAAATGATGAATTTAAACCTTAATACTCATACACTTTTATGTACTCATCAACTAGTACATAAAATATTTTTAAGCCTTTATAATAGTATGTTAATGAAAATTAAGAAAATAAAATAATTTCACTCACGTAATAGAAAGGGTATACACTCTTTCTAGTCTTTACGCCTTGTAATCTGGCCATTCAATTTCTTGATGGCTAAACTATACATATGTCAATAATTTTATAAATTCTATATATCAAATAAAATTCAATATAATCTACAGGCTATAAATATGCTTAATATACTAGAATACTCTCACTAAATTTAATCTATCAAAATTATATACATTTTAGGTCATTTATCTAGTTTTCAACAATTAAAACCCCATAGCCTATTATATATTCTTACAATTTTTATTCTAACGTGAATCTAGTGATTATACGGTAATTTTTCAGACAATTTAAATTTGGATAAATAGTATTTATAAATAGTATCTATCTATTTGATTCTTATCAAAATTATAGTTTAAGTTATTCTAATTTTTAATTCAATACTTTATAGTTAAATCCTTCAAATTCATACTCAATTTTATCAATTAAAACCTAAATCTTAAGATTTCTCAAATAGATAGTAAATTCACATCTCTAAACTCAATTAAACTATCAATTCATGCTTGAAATGCACTAAGAAAACTTATCCAAAAGTAGAGTTAAGCCTTAAAAATTAAATTTTGGCTTCTAATTTGAAAAATTCCAAATTTACCATAAACTCTAACTTATCCTTTCTATTTGAATCTTTAGTTAAATATAAAAATATCGCTTGTCACATATAAAAGGTATTAGATAGTATGGTTTTATAGTAAGAAATGAAAATTTAATTGATTAGATAATGAAGAGATTGAAAAAAAAATAAAATAAGTAGGTACAATGTATTAATTTTCTCAAAATTGTAAGAAACTAATAGATAGAGAGAAAGAAAATAAATAATTTTACCTATTTAATTTCATATACATAAGAATGAATTGAGAAAAGACTAAATTAACTTTAAAAATATTTTAAAAATAGAGAAAAAAATATTTAAATTAGGCAAAATAATCTTTTCACAAGTTAGATATTTATTTTTTATGATCAGAACGTGATCTCAAAAAGTATCAATACTTTTATTTGAGTATCGATATCTATGATCAAGATGTTGACATAATTGATTTAAATACTGATGCCTTTGATCTATATGTCGATTTCTTTACAAAATAATCATTTTCTGGTAAAGGTATCGACAACTTTAACTTGGGTATTGACTCCTTTAATTTATGTATTAATATATTTGATCTAAGTGTTGATAACCTTTCTAAAATATTTATTTTTTAATCCGAGCGTTGACACTTTTGCCCTTCAAGTATAAAGGTGTCAATAATTTAACCCTATTACAATTTTTTTTATAATATTCTTTTTATTTTTGATTTTGACCCTCTTAATTGATGATTAAAATTAATAAAAGATATAAAAATTATAGATAATTGTCTTATCTTTTTAATGGCTAAAGAATCGCTCAATTTAAAATTTTTTATAAAAAGTTATAACTTAAAAATTAAAAAATATTTAAAAATACGTTATCATTAACTATGCTTCGAAAATTCATCATTTTTAATTAAAAAAGTGCTTAATATAAAAGTCGTAGAAAAATGTTGGTGTAGTAAATGTTTTTTTAATTATTAAATATTCAATCAATTTTTTATTTATGATAATAACAAATATAATTTGTTTTATTGATAAAAATAAATAAATAAATAAATTGCATTAGATTGTATAAAATTACTGTGGTTAATCAGCGTGTCAGCACTTACAATTGTACGTAAATTATTGTAATTTTTTATCGCATAGTTGGCATCAATAATCAAAAATTGTCTCATCTGCCCAACATTCTTATTTACTGAAATGAACGGGATTTTCTTTAAATTTTTGGAGAGGATGAAATCAAGATTGTAGTTGAAACGTCAATGTGGATAGAGATTAGCAACGTAGATTATTATTTTGTAACAATGCTACTAATTAATTAGATGATATCAAATTATTGACTGATCGAACGGCTGTTATATTCTCATTAACATAGCTCTAAGATTTTAGTAACAAAGTATTCAAAACAAAAGACTTAGTAACAAGAATCAACCCTTTGTTGCTATTCTCTTCAGCAACAAAGTTAATAAGTCTAAAAGTTTGTTTCAAATGCTGTCCTGAGAGCAATCAACGATGATTTGAAAGGAAGAAAGAAATACAAGAAATCCAGTCTCCAGGCCAAAACATTAAATGGAAAAATTAAGTTCTACTGCCACGAAGAATACATAGAAGTAATAAGAATCTATAAAAATTTGTGACAATCAAATTAACACATCCATTAGAATTGTTCAACTGTGATGCAGACAATGTAAGCACCTTCACAACCAAAATAATACCAGAAAAAAGATCAAATCACTCACTTTCACTGGCACCAAACCCGTTCCTTTCCACACACAGTTCCCATGACTTTGAATACTACTGTAATATTATTACATTGCCTGTCCTCAGATGCGAATATGTAGAGCAGCCATGAAGGATTAATGGAAACAAATAAGAAGACGTGCAAACACACTAAAGACCCTGATCAATGATATAATCACCAAGCCTTTCAACAATCATGTTGCATTGTCCAGGAGTCATTGGTTCATCATAGATACCAATGATTAAGGCCATATTGGTCTTCTTGACAGTAGCACCACCAGGTCCCTGAAATCAATGTTAAATATATCCAACATGATCACACCAAATGTAAAGAGGCAACTGCATAATCGTTAAATAGTAAATTCAGAAGGGAAAGGGAAAAAGGGTCGTTTATGACCCAAACTTTCCCTGGATGATTGCACTTCCCTCGTAAAGCTTAATACATTAAGGCCTAGCCTTTTATTCAATGGTTAAAAGCCAATCATTTAGTTGTGCAAAATCAAGAAACTATTTTAAATCTTATGTACACGCACACTAAGTCCAAACAAGATCAGACACAAGAACTCACCTTTTTCCCTCGAATGACAACTCCTGGCTCACCTTGGATCACCATATATTTTGTACCACCAAGATACAATCCATTTGGTGCAAGTGTTCCAGGGTTATTGAAGTCATTCACAATATTAGTAATTTCTTCAGGCTTGAACTAAAACAAAATAAACACAAAAGCCATGAGCCTCATTTCCACAGAAAAGAACCCAAAAGCATGGTATTTAAGAATAAGATTAGGTGTCTCTTGCATGTGCCCGTTTAGAGTCATAAAACAAGTTATAAAAGATCCGAAATACGTGAAAAAAAGACACAGAAATTCAATCACCATTAATGATTTGTCACTAACTACTACAGTCATAAGTACAAGCGGAAAATGTGGGGAATGCCATCAGAGATCTATTTAATGTTATGCAGTTACCTTTGTTTTAAAAGGAAGCACAGAACAAAGAAAATGATCTACAAACCTCATCATTTTTTAAAATTATTCTCTCTTCTTTCCTTTCTTTTACAAAAACAAATAAACAATTGAAGCCGCATCTCTATGTGCAATATCTAGTTCACCATTAATAGGTCAATTCATTTTGAATGTTTTCGCAACCTTTACAGATTATCCCCAACTATATGTATATGCTCCTAGGTAAATCCATAAAAACAGAGAGTAAAACACCATATTAAGGACGAACACATCAAATCCAATTCATACACAAATAGACATGCAGTTCTCACTGCCATCAAAGAGATCCATCATCCAACTTAGTGAATAAAACATGCATCATTCTTAGTTGACCTCAAAAACAGAACATTATATAGATCAAATCAAACAGAACCCAAAAATCATGCATGAATCAAATCAACTTTAGCTAGCATCGGAGAACTAGTAAATCAGTAATATCAGATCAGATTTAAAAGACCGATATAACTAAAGAAAGTAGATCAACCGAACAAAAATGAATCAGCATCGTTCACAAACAGATAAAATACAATATAAAATAAAACTTAACCATCCAAGTATCCACCTCTGCAATGAGGTTAATGGTCTTTTAAGACACAAACACACACTAAAAAAAAAAAAAGGAACAGTGAAAATAAACCTGAGGGAAGTTGGCGCTCTGTGCCCAAACGCTGCCATCTTGTCCGATGATAGCGGCTGATGTGAGATGGTTGCCCTCAATTTCGCACATCAGATGATCATCGACGTAAGCTTGCCAAGACATCTTTTCCTCCTCCAAGAGTTTTATCTTAAGTACTCTCGAGATTTGATTTGATGATTTTGTGTCTAGTTTGCAGAAAAGGGAAGAGCTTGATTACCAGAGATGCAGATACAGTGTTGAAACAACACCACCTTCTGGACTACAATTTTTATATAATTACCAATTCCCATGTTTTTTTTTTTTGTTGTTGTTTGGGTCCGTATGGCGTAATAAGATAGGGGTCCTTAAACATATATATTATTCAAAAAAAGTCCCCCATGCTTGGTCCTTAACAAAATAACGTTGGGGTCCTTCTAATGTGGATCAAATTGCAATGAAACAATGGTAATTTGGTCATTTAATTTTGGATCAGAAACCCGCTTGATGAGTCTAAAAACTATAATATTTTATTATTTATTTTGTTTTTGGATGGTGAATATGACGTCATCTAGTCCCATCAGTTCATTTCTTTCTTTTTGTTTTTTAACAAAGGAAATGAGTAAAGAATAAATAGAGAGATAACGCAAGGATTGGAATTGGACGGAGTGTCCCCCATCTCGTAATCAATCAAAGTGATGATTTATTTGGACAAATCTCTTTAATTAATCTTTTACCTTTTGTTTTTTAAATTAAAAGAGAGAGAGAGAATTGCCTAACTTAACTTGGATTCGCTGTCAAGTATAGATTTGTTGCATGGATATTCTCTTCTATGTAATCCGTGGTCTAACGTCAATTTTCAATGCTTTAGGTATACAATTTCTAGAATTCCCAACCTTTTGAGAATAGTCTACTACATTCGGATTGTATAATAAATCCACAGAGATAGAGGGTCGATAAAAGAGAGGTCAATAAATATTTGCTCCGCAGATCAGCATCAATTATATCGCGTTTGTGAACCAACTTTATGATAATTAAAAATATATTCAACATCTACAAACTAATAAGGCTTGAATTTTGATTTGATTCGAATAATATAATCTTAAATTTATCATTTTGTAAATGTAATAAAAATATATTATATATTATCTGAATGAGGTCATGTAGGTGCAAAAATAGATCTGTCCAATAAATTTTAATATTATTTTCGATCTATCTCTATGAGGTCATGTAGGCGCAAAAATAAATCTGTCCAGTTGTATTAGGATGTTGTATTTCTAAAACAAGTATGTTTTCGTTAATTTCCTTTTTTTAACAGCGGAATAGATTATTTTTAGAATTAAAAAACTGATTAATCACACAAGTATTTAATGAATATGTTTTATTCATATTGAAACATTTTAATGTCTATTTAATAATATATTTATATTGATGGTTAGATTTAATGATGGAGTCAGTTCTCACATTGTAAGGTGTCCAAAATATAAACATTATAATCTTGGTGAGGTCAAAAGTAAAAATTACTTATGTTAAAAGATTAAATTAATAAAAGTTTATGAATATTATTAAAAAAATTTTATGGAGTGTAGTGGCTAAGGCCATGGTAGAGCTCTCTCCCTCGTTAGATTTATGTTTAATTTGTAGATTAAGACTGACAATATGTGGTTTTCTCCAAATTTTTTATTTCAAATTCAATTTTTAAAAGCTCTCTAGGTATTCCTACATATAGCAACATTCATATTTTAATTTCTTTATAAAAATGCACGATATTGTTTTATCAATTATTCACTCTCAAGAGACCATACAACGGGTAAGCAAATTATTTTAATCTATAACAAATTACAATGTTTTGATTTGTATGGTTTGTGTATTTTTAAATTTTTTAAGAATTTTTGTATTATATTAGCATAAAGTAACTCACGTATGCAGGCAGTTACCATATCCATAAAAAATATATCATATTTTTATAATTTATAAGATAGTTGTTGATGATATTTGTCGGTCTAAGATAAATTTCTGGCTAAAATTTTCTGATTCTAGACTTGACTAATCAGAAACTGTAATCTAACATAATCGCCTTAGTTTTTCAGCACTCATTTTAATTTTCGAGGCAACCCCTTCTTAATTGTCGAGGCGATCCCCACGCCTCTTCTAAAAATAGGAGTTGAGGATAAGATCGACAAATACACTGTTCAAGTAACTATTCAGGCGTTCCGTCATGTTAGGTAATGTCGTGCACGGCAAGTTACAGGTACTCATTGTTAGGCCAGACCTAATGTAAAGGAGTGGTGAAAAAGTAGTGAAAAGATTAAACCAACCACCATACCTACTCCTGTCTAATCAAACTCCTGCTCTCCGATGCTCACACTTGCCGAAGCTTTATAAAAGATTAAGGCTATGCATGTAGCAGGATTCGGATTCTTCTTCTTCGGCTGGACCTTATTCTTCTCCTAACTTGGGAACTTTTAGAGACGGTCGCCTTTGAGAGTTAAGAGATAACTACTGCACTCATAAACTTTTCCCGAAGCCAACCTTCTGAGTCGGTAAAACACTCAAATATTCGTAATTTCTCTCTTTTTATTTGGCCCTGCACTATTTCGCTGACTTGAGCGTCGGAGTTTATTCGTTGACAATCCAGCTTTACTTTTAGCTCGCTTTTCTGTGATTTTAGGTAGTCTTTGAGGAGATTTTATATCGACCGCAATAATAAATTTATGTGATATGCTGAATCTTCCGTATCTAAAAATTTTGTGTATCTACAAGTATTAAAAAAATAAAGAAGTTTCAGCAGAATAAGAATGGATTTGCAACTAAAGATGGTAGGAATATATGGTGGAGATAAACGTACAACCTGAGAAGTTTGAACACCGAGCCACTTGGCAAATTGATAGCCTAGGCGTTCCGATTTGGCGGCCATCCTTGAAGAAGAAAACTTTGGCTGATGCTTCTTCCTATGGAGAAGCATCATCAAACCCAAGCTGGTTGAATAAGGCAAAGAAAACAACTCCACCCCAATTTAACTTAACCTAAATGCACACGACTGAAGAAAATTTCCCGCAGCAAATGAGAAGATAAACAAAGAAGACTTACATTGGTCTCAGATTTCTTCCCTGAGACAAAAACCAGTCATAACTTCTAGACCAATGACATCACACAAACACACTACAGGGCACTTCAAAATACAAAACATCACGACAATTTGCATTTTCAGTATGTACTAGTAATGCAATGAGCCAATTCATACTAATTAAAAGTTTCAGTTAGACAAATAAATGTCCTGATTTGGAACCAAAACTTGCCAATCTGCAGATAGTAATCAAACTACGGGATTGAGTAAAAATTATGCAGAAATATTCCTTGTGCATGCATTTTCCCACCTCAAACTCCCGGAATCGCGAAGTTGATCACTATAAGATAAGTGTCATTTCATAAAATCTGGTTCAAATGGACCACATGCCTGATAAGAATAACGTAAGTTGATCAGAATTGTGACGTATGAAAACCAAAATAATTCCTGATATGTAAATTCATCTATACTAATTATGCCTAGTAATAACATATTCTACATGTGCTCTTTCTAGCAACCAATTACGTTCTAGAGAAAGTATCATATCAACAACTTGAAATAGGATTTCACCTCTTCTAAAAGAATATATATCACCTCCAACTGTTTCAGAGGAAGATGTACATTCACATGGAAGTAGGGACAGTTGTAGAGTGCAGAGTACAGAGTAAACGCCTAGATCCCCAGTAGTCATAAATCCAATGTCAGATTTTCGGCAAATGGCTAGAAATTCAGTTCTAACTTTTACACAACAGGATTTGGAAAAATTTTATCACACCACATCCCAGCTGCAATCAGCCAAGTGCAAAGGGCAAACACAGGTCACCAATACAACATTATTATTCTATATAATATACATCATCATACTAGCTTTGTTTCAGGAAATTCCACAAAAAGCTTTAAAAAGGGGCGTCTTCTTAATTAGAATTAATCAGTCAGCTCTACATTTCAAACATGTGTACTCCAATACAACCAAAACCCACTACAAACCGTACCATTATAAGCAACTACGTTAATTTCATTATGTTTAATACGACACATTTCTCTAAGTCATCTTAACAGAGGTATTACTATTACTATAAATGAGAACTGAGATTTTGTATAATTAAGTTTATCTATATTTTGGGTCTGATTTGTATAATTAAATTCTCAAATGGTCATCGCAACACGGTTATTGAGGGTATTAAATTCATTTCCTGTACTTGGGTCGAGCTCTAGACTTTTGTTTTTAATTTTTAATCCTTTTTATTAATTAAAATTGTCAAAATATCACACAATTTAATTTTGTTATGAATATTGTTTATTTTTTATAATTTCCAAATTATTTTAAACAATTTCCACTAATCAAGAATGTCTTTCTGCCAGCCTAAATATGAGCGGACAGTTAAAATACAGGTTCTGTTAAGATTCTGAGCGGACTGTCCTTACAATTCGGCTTTCCCCCATTAACTGGCACAGCTAACAGCTAGCAGCTCAATGAGACCCGTCCAAATCTCAATTAAAAACGCTAAAATTTATTCGCTCCTCCTCAGAACCTCTCTGTCTCTCCGACAATTCCTAAGGATGCTGAATTCACAGAGAATTATGGGGCCTTTGTTAGTTTAAATCTCACTTCCCATCTGTCTTCCAAATTTGCAGAGGGTAATTGTACTTTTGAAACTCTTCCGTTTCTCTTTCTGTATTTCTATATCTTCTTATTTGAGTTCCATCATTTCAATCTGACGGTTGTCTTGAAACGTTTTTGTGGCAGGCATTTGATGAATACATGTTATTCTGACGTCTCATGAGTGTTTGATTCTTCTGCCCTTTGCTGCGTCACTAACCCGTTAAAAGCAAAAGTAAATACCTAAACGAGTGTTATCATGGCCGCAGCTGCACCTCTCTCCCCAAAAAGAGGTATTTATATTTTCATTCAATATCTGTATCTGATATTGGGTTTTCATGCGTTTTGATAATTAGGATTGGTTTTGCAATGGCAGAAGTCGAAGTTTGTGAGGATGAGAAGAAGACCAGGATTGGGTCATTAAAGAAGGTAGCAATAAGTGCATCAAACAAGTTCAGGCATTCATTGAAAAGGGGACGGAGAAGTAGTAAAGTGTTGTCTGTAGTTGAGATTGAGGATGTGCATGACGCCGAGGAATCAAAGGCCGTTGATGCATTTCGTCAAGCTCTTATATTGGAGGAATTGTTGCCCTCAAGACTCGATGATTACCATATGATGCTCAGGTTCAGTATTTCCCTATTCTCAATTGTATCGTTCACGAGTCTTCCGTAGCGAAACAGATTTTCCAGATTGAATTTCCACGTACTTTATCAAATGCTTGACTTAAGATCGAAATATACAGATTCTTGAAGGCCAGGAAATTCGACATAGAAAAGACAAAACAAATGTGGTCGGATATGATCCAATGGAGAAAGGAATTTGGTGCTGATACTATCATGCAGGTACTGATTATGGAAACAGAAGGAATTGTTTGCTTAATTTTATGATTTTTGGATCATTTATTCATCCTATTTCTTTTGCTATGTGTTAAAAGGATTTTGATTTCAAAGAGTTGAACCAAGTATTAGAATACTATCCACAAGGGCACCATGGAGTAGATAAGGACGGCCGACCTGTGTATATTGAGAGATTAGGCCAAGTTGATGCTACGAAGCTAATGCAAGTGACAACTATGGAGCGATATGTGAAATACCATGTGCGGGAGTTTGAGAGGACTTTTGATGTTAAGTTTGCTGCTTGTTCGATTGCAGCAAAGAAGCATATTGATCAGAGTACAACGATTCTCGACGTGCAAGGAGTGGTACGCCAGAATACTTGTTGTATTAATCATCCCTATATTTCGAATCACAAACAATTAGTTTTGATTTTAAATTGATGTTACAGGGTCTTAAAAGTTTTAACAAAGCTGCCAGGGAACTTATTACCCAGCTTCAGAAAATTGATGGTGACAATTATCCTGAGGTACTTAATATATCTCTGTTGTTTCATCTTTCATAAAAGAGAGGTACTTTTAGCTGTGGATTACAGATGAATAAAGAGCATAGTTCTTCCCATCACTGCAGACTTTGAATCGAATGTTCATCATCAATGCTGGTTCAGGATTTAGAATGTTGTGGAACACAATTAAGTCCTTCCTTGATCCTAAGACCACCGCAAAGATTCATGTAAGGATACACCTCATGTTGCTTGTTCTTAACATGCACATCAAAGCGATTTTATATCATCGACTTAGAAATAAATGAAATGAGAGACCTCTCATCCTCTTTCAATCTTGATCAAGGGAATGTAATTGATAAGTGAAATTTATAATTGATGACCAGGTTCTTGGCAACAAGTATCAGAGCAAGTTGCTAGAAATTATTGATGCTAGGTAAATTTCTCATGCATAATTTGGATTGCACTTTATTTTGTTTGTCGTTGTTAAAATGTGTGGTTGTCTTTGTACCAGTGAGCTGCCGGAGTTTTTAGGAGGCAGTTGCAATTGTGCTGATCAAGGAGGATGTATGAAGTCTGATAAGGGCCCATGGAAAGATGCAGAGATCATGAAGGTGACGGATGCACCACTCTCTTTGTACTTGTTCAACAACTTACATAGTTAGATTGATAGATTTTCTTTTTTATTATGCTCTTGCATAATGCATCTCAATTGATCCATGCATGGAATTGCAGATGGTTCAAAATGGTGATCATAAGTGCAAAAAGAAGAGTGAGGCTCAAAAAACTGAAGATAAGACAATTTCTGAGGAAGAAACTGTGTGCTCAAAGGTGAAACACACATCTGCCTTTCTTGATTCTTTCTCTCTCCTTTGTTCTTGTTATTGAGCATCTGACCTATCTATTTATTACACAATTTACTCAGAAAAACGAATCTTTCAATGTGGAGACGCCCAAGGACCAGCAGCCACAGCTCTCTCCTATTCAAGAAGATTTTAAGGTAGAAGTTGTTTCAAATCCTATTTCCTCTCCGTTGGTCATTGTGAAGGGTTAATGTTTGTTTTGGTTTTGGTACTTATTTCGTTTTTCCTTTTGTGAAATTGAACTCCACAGTTTCAGTTGAAGAAAAGTTTTCATAAATCTTTCAATTATGAGGGTTTCGTTCCAATGGTAGATAAGTGTATGGATTCAAGCTGGCAAAAGGTAGTTGACAATGAAAAATTCTATGAGAAAGGTACAATGTTCATCGTAATACATAATCCATTGGCACCTAAGATTTGAGAGATATCTTCCCATTCCCAAGAAAACTAACATAAACTTTGTTTTGACCTGTGACTTGCAGCAGCAGAACATGATTTTTGCAAGGCTCCCGAAGGAAATATTAGCTCTCAGCTTTTCACTGGAGTAATGGCCTTTGTTATGGGCATTGTTACGATGATCAGAGTGACTAAGAACATGCCTAAAAGGCTAACGGATGCTACAATATATTCCAATCCAGGCTACTGCATTGACTCGGTGATGAATAACGAGCAGCATAAGTTATCTAAACCAGGATTGTATGGTGCTGAGTACGTGGCTGTCATGAAACGCATGGCTGAATTGGAAGATACAGTAAATGTTTTAAATGCAAAGCCTACTGCTATGTTAGCGGAGAAGGAGGAAATGTTGAACGCTGCTGTAAGTCGTGTTGATGCGTTGGAGCAAGAGCTTATGGCAACTAGGAAGGTAAATAAAAATTATAAATTATTCTCAAGTACAAACCATATTTATACTTTTTTAATAGTTAACTGTTGATTATAAGCGTGAGAATTTTTAATTGGTTGTCTTGTTTCTCCAGGCTTTGGAGGAATCTCTTTCTCGACAGGAGGAATTGTTAGCTTATATTGACAAGAAGAAGAAAAAGAAGAAGTTGGTAGGCCAATCAGACACTAATATTTACATATTTGGTTTTATTATAACAATATTATTTTATGTAAAGTTGTCTAATTTCCAAAATTCTTTGTACTGCTATGCAGTTCAACTGGTAAAGGAAGAAGAGCGGGATATGCAAAGAGATTACTTTTAGGAAATTGGCCCTTCGTTTGGTGTATTTTCTAATTTGCTGAGGTCACTTTCCAAAATTCTAATTTGATGGTTCATTGTGAAATACAGATTTAAAAGTTCTGCTCGGATGTACAATTTGGCCATTTTTTTTATCACTCGTGCATACTTTGAAATAAGAAAAATTAAAAGGGCTTATTATGGTAAATTTAGTATACCTTTCTTTTCATTTCACAGACTGATGCGATGCAAATAGATGGAAGACTTTAATTAATCTGTCAATATTTTTGCCCATTTCTCAATAAAGGATGATGCAGAAGGTACGGGCACAAGACACAATACTTTGCTTTTAAGGTCTTGGTTTGAGCCATAATTTTCACTGTCTGGACTTGAACTCCGTTAAAAATAAATAAATAAATAAATTTCGTTTTATTAATAAATTATATTTTGTTAAAAATACTTTCTGATCTACTTACTATGTATTCAGGTTTCATGCAAAGCATCAATAGAAAACATTCAAAGAATTTTCCTTACCTCATACAATATCTTCAATTGGTTATGAAGTGAATTAATTCGTGCAGCAGTTTCATCCAAGCTCTGTTGTTTATTCCCTTGACTGCAAATCACTGCTCAACAAATCAATTAACCTAATTAATAAATGCAATCAAACTAGTTCATATACGGATACTTTCGTTTTAAAAGGAGTGTTTTAATGTTTAATTCATATTTATTAATAATTTGGAAACAGAATAATTATGGATCATGAATGATTAGTAAATAATTATTACAAATATTCTCGTGTATAATTTTTTTTAACTATTATCAAATAAAAATATTTGTTTATTTATTGTTATAAGATTTTGTATTTGAAGATACAGTTTTACATAATTAAGTCATTATATTACAAAAATTACATTATTATAAATTCTATCATTGCCCTAGGATATTATTTTAATAACAAAGTAAAAACTTTTTTTTTTCCAAGAACATTGCTTTTAGCTCAACTTGCTTTATTAATACAATTTGTATTTGTTATTTTATATTGCAGATAACATTCATTATTTCTAAAACTTTTAACAAGTATTTATTAGAATACTTCTTATAAAAAATTATCAAAAAAATTAAAGATTCATAAAATATTCAATATATAAGTCTGCATTTTTTATTTTTTTTCTTGTATGATTTATTTAAGATTTGACTGTTTCAATCTTCTGATAAAAGTAATTTATTGATGGAGATGTAGCTGAAATCTATAAGGTTTGAGTTTGGTGATGGGAAGATTCGAATGTATTGGAAACAACAGACAAGATAGTGGTAGCCCAAAATTATATGGTTTCTTCTGTTGGTTTCATTGAAGGCAAGATCCCTTCGTGATGGTGACAATGGTTTTATTCTGGTATTAATGTTCCCTAACCAAATCGCAAATGTTATTCTTTTCTGAACTTAATTCTATCATCATGACATGCACCAGGATTTTCAATGCATATTTCGCCTTCCCAACATTAGGAATGGAAATTTTACATTTATCAATTGGACAGGGTTAGGGGAACTTCTTGGCAAGAAAACTGCAAGACTCGAGGCAAACATTTGAATGGTTAATGACGGAAAGAATTAAATTACTAAGATCCATATTTGCACTCCGATGGCTTTTGTCTGGGCTCGAATACCGGCAGCCACATGTTTTGGAGTCTAATTTGACATTTGGATTGGGTCCAAAAATTCTGTTGTTTGGGTTTAGCCCAACAATATTCACTGCATTTCAAAATGCCCAAATTTTTTAGGTCGTCGTCACTTGGGCTAACAGAAAAAATTCTTAAGTTTGAGTAAAAATTATTTTATATATAATTATTTAACATTTAAAATTTATACGAAGACAAATGTGTAAAAATAATATTTTTATTTTTTTATATTTAAAAATAAAAACAAGTTAATACTTGCACTTAATTAATTTTTTTTCTAACGAGGACGTTCTTATTTTAATAAAATATAGATGTATTAATAATAAACATTGGATTGATCCAGTACTACTATTTTATTATATCTCGTAATATTAATGTCTTCTCAATTAATATCATTAAAGTGATATCACAAAATACAACACATTAAGTTCATCTAATAGTTATTATTAACACATTCTTACTTTAATAAAGGATATCTTAAAAAAAAAAATCATGTACTTAATAACTTCTACCTTTAGATTTACCCATTGTTATTTTGGTAGAATTTAATGAGTTATATATAATTAATCCCATAATTTATTTATTGTCTATAGGCCCTATTTTTTAAGTTAGAGGTATTTTAGTTATTTTGTTATTCAAGGACATTTTTGTTATTTTAATCATATCTGCGTATGGGTGTAATTGATGTGTGGACAATATGACTTCAGATTTAGTATGAAATTTAAGAGAATTTGGTTGATAAATGACTGGATCTTGAAAAAGTTTTTGGTTGTAAATTTTATCAAACACTTGATATTCAGAGTGAATTTTTCATTAATCAAAACCTTCGATTGATCGACCAATATTTGACACTCAAAGAGAGAAGAAAGAACTTGAGATTAAAAAAAAAATTGAAGTAAAAATAGACTTCAAATGAAGATAGAATCAATGCCGAAAATAAAAAAATGCACAAGTCAATCAAAAGCAACTTTTGGCCAAAAAGACAAAGAAAGTCAAGCCTTAAGTCAAGGTCTGGACCTAGGGCTAGACTTGTGCTACCAGAGGAGTCCAACCCAGTCACAGTATCAGACTTGTTTTAACCCTATGAAATAATGATTTTGCCCATTTTTGAAATCTTCTTTTTTCATTATATTCAAGGGCATATTAGTAATTATACAAGACACTATAAATAAGGGATAAATAATGTTGAGGGATCATTTTCTTCTTTCTCTTCTTCTTCTCCTTCTTTCATGTTCTTCCCCTTCTTGCTTCTTCTCTTTTTCTTTCATTTTCTTGCCAAATCCTTCCTTTTCTTTTTTGATTTTCTACTTAGATTAGTACTAAATTATCATACAAGCTTAGTTGAATATTAATTTTGAGAATTTGGGTAAGAAGTCATCAGGGAGTAAATCAGGACTTGAAGTCAAATTTGAGAACTTTTGAAATTAGCAAAAATTCTAACTTTCTCAGGCTCAAATTGCATCTTTGATAAGGTTTTTAACCTATTATAAGCATTTAATTTTGATTTAGGTGAAATCAGAAATCTAAGGTTTATGGTGCATAGATTAATTTAAGAATTTGTAAGTGTATTTATGTTTTATGTTTGGTTATGATGTTCATGGATTAATATTAATTGAATAGAGACTTGATTTTAGGAAAATAAAAAATAACTTTAAAAATGATATATGTTGATAGTGAATTTGAATTTATTTGAATTAAGTTTAATTGATGAATATGGTATTGTGAGAAGAGTATTTATTGATTTAGTCTCGTTGTAGGGTATTAATTTAGAAAGTTCTGATTAGCATATGTGATCATTTTATATTATTGATATATGTATGAAAAAAGATAAAGATTTTTATGTGAAATGAAATATTAATAAAGATTTTAGAAAAGTTGAGTATGAGTAAGGTTTAAAACCCGAGTTATATGTGTTTAACTGGTATTATGTTGGTTTTATTTGTATGTAGGGAATAGATGGACATATTTACAGAGATATACATTAATGAGATCAATGGATATGGATTGTATGGGTAATAATATCGAGAGTTTTGAATTGGATCAATAAAATGATTTAGCAAAAAAGTGTCTATACTTCTTTAAACAGTGAATGGGCCTTTACTACTTTGTTTCTGGTAAAATGTTTATGTAAAACTTACTTATTTTATGCATTAGGGAACTATTTTAGACATGTTTACAAATTATTGAAATATAAACTAATTTCGATAACTATTTTTATTAAAATACTTTGATAAATATTTGGGATGCTTGTTCTATATATGTGTTTTATGTGTGGCCTATGCGTTGTTGAATATATATTTGAAACCTATGAGAGTGAATGAGATTTAAAAAATGATAAAATTGTATTTTATCGTTATAAAAATGCTGTGACTCGTAGGGTATAAATATTTTATTTACATGTTTTATCTGGATTTGATTGAGATGGCTTTTGGGCAAAATTATTTTACAAAATTTGGTAATGATGAGACCAGTAAACCTTATTTTAAGTAGTCTTTAGTTGGATTCATGAGAAGTCATTTAGGTGATCCCCTAAACGGATTTGTTATTAAGTAGCCAATGGTAAGACGCTACCTAGGTGATACGTAGGGCTTATTATTATTTTAAGTAGCTTAAATGTGACTATCTAAGTAATATGCAAAGTAAATTGTGATTTTAAGTAGCATCTGGTGAGACGCCACTTAAGTGATGAGTATAGTTTGTTATTATGAAATTGATAGAATATGTATAATTGACAAATAGTACGAAGATAGTCATAGTTATCACCTCGAGACTACTTATAGTTAACACTAATGAGATGAACAATGTTTTAAATAAATAATTTTTAATTATTTATAAAATATTTTGAAATGTAGTTCATTTTAATATAAAAGAATTCACGATGGTCTTAAGAGTGTATCTCGGTTAAGGTATTACTTAGAAAAGGTTGACAGATAGATAATTTTTAAAAGAAAACATAGGCGTAGTAAGTAAAATGATATTTAGTAATAACAAAGGAAAGTGTTTGATAATATATTTGATTTTAAATAAATGTTTTATACTAATAGTCTTAGCATCTTAATTATTTTTTTATTTATATTAATAATTTTAATGGTTCACTCACAGAATATATTTTAGTATACTTATCTCCAGTTTACCATTTTAAGTTAGATCAGAGAGAGAAAGAGTCAATGACGAGACGGTAGAGTTGAGGTCTATCACATTTTCACTAAAATGGTAAACTTGACTCATTTCTACTATGAGTAAACTGGATATTGTATCGTATTTTTGAATGAGATAATTTTTGATTTAGGGATGTTCTTTAAATTTTATTTATTTTTGTAAATTATTTATTAAAGTCAAAATATTTTTATTGCTTGAATTTATAGTTAAAATTTATTATAAATATTTAGTGAATTGAAAAATAATAATACTCTCATGGTGCGATTTTAGTTCAAAAGATTATAATATGAAAATACGCAATAATTTTTTAAGGTGCGACACTATCACCTATTTTATTGAGAATAAATTAATATTTTAATTATAAATATAGAATGCTGTGAATCTACCATGATCCATTTTGTAGTTAAAATGGTCTCTTTAAATTATAATTGTGAAACGGAGCATTCTATGTCTATAAATTATGCGAGGACTAGTAGGTCGAGGATAGGAAACAAAAATGGAACGGAAGATGCAAAAAAGTAGGAATAATCCTTGTATATTTTAACAAATTGTCTCTCATTTTTTCCTTATTTTATTTGACTTGGTTGATTGAATGATATCTATTTATAATTTTAAAAATCATTTATTATTATCTCATTTGATAATAGCAACACCCATTACAAAAAAATATAAGACTTAGGGTATATTTGATATTGTTATAAAATAAAAATTTTAAATATTAAGTATTAATATAAAAATTTATGTGTTTCACTTAATTTTAAGTTCATTTAACAACAGGCACATAAAAAGGGTTTCTATATTCATAATTCATAATAATAACACAAAAGTTTAATAAAAATAATATATATATATTTTTTTTTCCAATTGTGATTTTCTTTCTAGGCAAACATTGAAATTGGCAAATGGGACTAACAAGGTTTTTTGTAAGTAATAAATTTGCTGGTTATTATAGGTGTTTATGATATATTATTAAAAAAACAAAGAAATAAAGTAAATAATGAATATTAAATATTTTTGGTACCACAAAAGATATATTTAGAAATTTAAGTGAATATGTTTAAAAACAAAATATTAATAAGAAAAAGATTGGGTGAAAATTATTAGCTTAACTTCAATTGATCATTCTCAGAGGGCGCCTTCATTTGTTCGCAAAATACGTCAGACAAATTATTTGGATTCTTTTTGCATTGAATTGGGACACAACCCAGACGAGTGAAGTTTTTAAACAGTTCGCCGGCCCATTAAATTCGTCCAGTCGGCAGAATAACATCATTCCACGTGGCTCGCCCTTTGCTTTCGTGCGAGAAACTGCATCATCCACAGACCATCCATACTGAGTCAGAAAGAGAAAGAGACGAAGCGATGGATTGAAGGTGAAGCAAAGCAACAGACGACCATGAATGAAAATTGAATAATGAGTATCTTTCCTTCAAACAAAAGCATTTGTTACACGTTTTACCCATTGAAAATCCACAATTCGAGACTCCCCTCTGTTTGCCGTCACATTCGAGACACTTGACCCAACTCAATCAATTTAGGGCCGTTAAGGCCATACGCTCTAGAAGAAATAATAAGTTTACTAAGATAAAATAAAAAAAATAAAAAAAATAAAAAAATTACCAAGTTTAATTAATTCGGTAGCTTTTATTTATTGATGTAATTCAATAGAAGGATGTAAAATTAATTTTTTATGGTAAGATGGAATTGTTAATATATTTTGAATAGTGTAAGAAATTAAAGAGCTGTTCTAAAAAAATTTGAATTTATATTTTAATAAATTATTAAAATATTTTTTATTTTATACTTTTAAAAGAAAATTCCCAAGATAATGGAAATGAAAAAGCCCAAAGAAAGATAATTGGTGTTACGGTGGTCCATTTCCTAAAGCAAAAAGTTGTATGTAAAACATATGACAAGAGTGAATGTGGAGAGTGCCTATAAAAATATTGTAATATTTATATTCAGTTTTTTTGAAAATACTATCTATATTAATATAGGTTTTATTTAAAATTTTAAATAAATAATTTATTATATCTAACTAACCCAAAAAGATTGAAGTCCATGCATACCACATATATGCATAAATTGATCTTTTTTTATTCATCAACTATTATTTTGAAACTTTATGAAAATGAATATCGATTTTCAATATCATGAATATAAATATTAATTATTATTTGATTTATTTAAAAATAATATTTAAAATATTAATTTTTTATACAAATTAACATGACATAATATATTAATTCTTACTTAATTTATATTATTTATTGTATTAATTTTATATTTTATTAATTAATATTATCATACGGCATTAATTTATACACAAGAATTTATATTTTTATTAACAAATATTATCATCCTCATTTAAGTTTTTATTTAATAAATATAAATGTATAATTGATAAATAATAAATAAAAAATATATACTAAAAAATAATTTTTAACAATGTATAATTTTTTTTTTTTTATAATTATATTCTTGTTCCACCCATCCAAAATTTGAACTCAGTTAAAAGGTAAAACACAAATGATTATTGAACAACTAAATTGCGACCTTTAGATTAAACTAGCTATACTTAAAACAACCCACGTATTAAAAAATTTTAAAAATTAAGTTGTTTTAGTTAATGTTAAAGATATTTTTGATTTTATTTTTTTGCTTCCACCCATATCATTATTCGAGTGATATTGTTGACGTTGTCCAAAATTTGACGTAAAGAAAAATTTAAAAATAGAGTCGCCATCTATCCAAATAATGGTGGGAT